>PVKC010029714.1:0-15037 GCA_004027635.1 Crocidura indochinensis
AGTACAAAAATCCCTTCCTCACACCTATATTTATTGCAGCACTATTCACAATAGCCAGGCTCTGGAAACAACCAAGATGCCCTTCAACAGACGAATGGCTAAAGAAACTGTGGTACATATACACAATGGAATATTATGCAGCTGTCAGGAGAGATGAAGTCATGAAATTTTCCTATACATGGATGTACATGGAATCTATATGCTGAGTGAAGTAAGCAAGAGGGAGAGAGAAAGACACAGAATGACTTCACTCATCTATGGGTTTTGAGGAAAATAAGTCTTCTTTAATAAGTCTTCTTTACAACAATATTCAGAGACAATAAGAGGAGGGCTGGAACTTCCAGCTCACTCCATAAAGCTCACCGAAAAGAGTGGTAAGAGTAGCTATGGAAATAACTACACTGACCACTACCATAATCATGGGAATGAATAAGGGACCTGGAAAGCCTGTCTAGAGTACAGGTGGGGGTGGGGTGGGTGGGAGGGAGTTTTGGGACAATGGTGGTGGGAATGTTGCACTGGTGAAGGAGGTGTTCTTTACATGACTGAAACCTAATCACAATCATATCTGTAATCAAGATGTTTAAGTAAATAAAAATAATTGTCAATAAAAAATTTTTTATTTAAGCACCATTACAAACATGTTTGTAGTTGGGTTTTAGTCATAAAAAAGAACACCCCCCTTCACCAGTGCAACAATCCTACCAGCAGTGTCCCCATCTCCCTCTTCTCCCAGCCCCTACCTGTATTTGAGACAGGCATCTACTTCATTCACTTATTAATCTTATCATAATGTTATTGTAGTTATTTCTCTAATACACTCACCACTCCTTTTGGTGAGCTTCACATAGTGAGCTGGTCCTCTAGCCTTCTATTATCTCTGGACATTATTAAAATAATGTCTTTTATTTTTCTTAAAACTCATAGATGAGTGAGACTATTCTGTGTCTATCTCTCTTCTTCTGACTTATTTCACTCAGCATAATAGTTTCCATATCCATTCATGTATAAAAAATCTCATGATTCATTTTTCCTGATGCCTGCATATTTGTATATATGTACCACAGTTTCTCTCAGCACTCAACTGTTATCGAACATCTGGGTTGTTTACAGATTCTGGCTATTGTGAATAGTACTGCAATGAATATAGGTGTGTGGAAGGTATTTTTGTATTGTGTTTGTGTTCCCAGGGTTTATCCCTAAGAATGGTATGGCAGGATCATATGGGAACTCAATTTCCAGCTTTTTGAGGAATCTTCATATTGTTTTCCATAAAGACTGGACTAGACAACATTCTCACCAGCAGTGAATGAGAGTTCCTTTCTTTCTACATACCTGCCAACACTGATTGTTCTGATTCTTTGTGATGTGTGCCAGTCTCTGTGGCGTAAGATGGTACCTCGTTGTCATTTTAATTTGCATCTATATACCTATGGACATTCTCTTTTTCATAGCACATCCACTACAGATGTACAATTCTTTGGAGAGGGGGCTCCTAAGTGATGCGCAGAAACTTTGGACACTCTCTTAGACATTTTCAGCCAACTAGCACAATCCACTTGTGCACTGCAGTACTGGGAATTGCCTGGGACACACTAGCTGTGCTTGAGAACTTCCAAGATTCTATTGCTGGTGTTAGGGAGACCCCAGGATTGTACCCACAGTTGCTCAAGGAATTATGTGGTGGCAGATATCAAAACAGGGTCTAGATGCAAGTGATCTGCTGTAACCTGTTTGTTACCTCTCTAGATCTAACACAATACTTATATCAGCTTTACAAATTAAAAACTGAGATACAGAGAATGATTAGACTTCTATGACATCAAAATAGATATACTCTAGAGCTAGAAATCAAATTTAAAGCTGTTAGTCCTCTAAAGTTTATGCTACAAATACATAAATGGATTAATTATATTGTAGTTATTATTACCTATTGTATGCTGGGCTTATTTTAGTTGCTAAGAATATAGTTCCAAAAATAATAATATGGTTCTAACCAAAATAGAAAAGATACATGTTTCCAAAAAGTTTACATTCTGGAGAGGAAGAGAGTCAATAAATAAAATTAACAAGTATATTTCATTTAAAAATGCCATAGGAATAAAGAAAGGCTGGGGGGGGGGTTCAGAGGCCAAGTGTTCTTGGATGCATTGATGGAGAAATAAATTAGGACAGAATTAATATCCAAGCCAAAGTCAATGATAACAGAATTAAGGGACCTAAATTTCAATAATCTAAACTCAAAGGGACCTCTTACATTGGCAGGGAAGGGGACAAAGGTGGTAGGGTAGGATGCACTCTGGATCCGTTGATGGAAGGAGGACACTGGTGATGGGAAGGGCCCTGACTCGTTGTATATCTAAAACTCAACTATGAAGGATTCTGTAGATAACAATTGCTTCAACAAAATAAAATTTTTTTAAATACCATAGAAATAAAAAAAGCAAGACATAGAAGAGAGATTAAGAAGCATCTATTATTTGACCAGATAGCACTAAGGTAGGGCATTTACCTTGTATTCAGAAGGATGGTGATGCGAATCCCAGCATCCCGTATGGTCCCCTGAGCCTACCAGGAGCGATTTCTGTGTGTCGAGCCAGAAGTAAACCCTGAGCACTGTCGAGTTTGACCCAAAAACAAGCAAACAAAAAAAGAAGCATGTATTATTCAAGTAGGGTGGTCAGATTAAGTACCACAAGGAAGTTATTTTGAAGGAGCACCCTGAAGAAAATAAACAAATGAATAAAATTTTTTAACATTTTACAATGTTTGGCAAGAAAAAGATGCATAGCTTAATATATTCAATATAGTCCCTTATATAGTATAGCTCAATATATTCCCTTATATAGTAATATTAATACTAAAATATTTTGTCTTTTATTTTTATTTGTTAAAAGTAATAGCCCTGCACTCATAGAAAAGATTATTCCTGGGTCAAATAAGGAAGAACTACCTTCATTAGTAACTGGATCTGTAAATATGTAGTATCCTGAAAATTCCAATAGAAGAAATTTCAGGGCATCAATTTGTTAGTAGGAAACTTTGACTGAGTTCTCCTTGACAGGGCACTCAGCTCTCAATGTCTCCCATAAGAAACAAATATCATTTTGTAAATCCTAACAGATGGATCTTGCCTACAAGGAGGGACATTTAGGACAATTCATACCAACTGGCACACCAACAGACTTTGAAAGAGAGCTATTAAAAATAGCTATTAAAAATGGGATGTTAGCTATGATTTATGTAAAATAAAAAAAAGCAAAGCAAGGAATCATTAGAAGGAGGCTGTAAGATATTTAACATTTGAGGACTTTGAAAGGCAAAAAGTACATTGTTATCCTTATTTTGCTAGATTGTAAAAAAAACTTCTCTGCAAGGAACAATTAACAGTGATTTTTTTGAACTTAAGATATCTATTTTTATATTATAAATTTTTATTTTTAAACATATTTTATTCATTGAGGTGATAATATGATAATAAGCATAAAATGTTTATATATATATTATAATTACCAAAATTACCAGATAATATCTAAATTTAGACAGAAGCAGACATGCAAGCAAGTGAACGTATTTTTCTTTCATGTGTTCCAAACTATATAACTGCTGGCAAATTCTAAATCCATAGTAGCTGAAGCAGTACTGTGTCTCATTATATGTATGCCTTTCATACCCCTCCCTGGACTTTAATCTCCACAGACACCTACCTGACTTTTTTTATATTATGGGCTTAAGTATCACTTTCTCAGCTAATATCCCTGTGCTTCTAACATTAAACCCCCTTGTTATCTCTTTCTTCACATTACCTACTTATCTGTTCCCTCACGTACACTTACTCCTTTCCCACTGGACTAGAACCATTTATTTCTCATACCTTTACTAGCTCTCCAGCATTTATCATGGTTTGGATAAGTATGGTCTTGAAAATATAAGTTGATTAGACCTTAAAGTTTCAGGAGTTTGATAACTACACCAAACTGAACCAAATATAAAACTAGTTTAGCTTTCAATTAAATCAGACCCATGTCAGTTAAGAAAATTATCATTCTTTGAATCATGCATTTGTGTAGCATTGCCTTTGTTGGAGAAAATATATATATGCTATTTATTTTAAAAAGTGTAACCTCAATACTTAAGCAATTTCTCTTGTAAGATCTAAAAAACGAAAGGAGCCAAAGAATATCTGTGTCCTACACTCCATTTTTTACAGTTGGTTTTTCTTAGAGAGTTTATAAGATGACAAGACAATTATGATGAATAGATGTAAAACTCCATCATAAATCCATGAGAATTTATTTGCTTTGTTAAACTCCTCACCATGAGATAATAAAATTCAATAGAAATTGTCACATTTCTTTCCATTTCTAATACTCTACTTTTAAAAATATTTTTACAACACTGTTATTAATACAGATATTAAATGTTCCAACACCCAATTCCACCACCAGTGAATGTTACCTTCCCTCTACCATAGTCCCTAGTTTTCCACCCACCACCTGAGCCTGCCTTCTTAGGATCATTAACAAATCTATCTCATATAGTTAAAACACAAAGTCAAAGGAATTGCAAGGCTTATATCAATGAAAGTCTATTTGTGATCACTGTTATTGCTCACAATGGTGTTGCTGAAGTTATTAAGGATTTACTGGACTGACTTGTGCTATTTGACACTTCTGTGTTGCTATTTTTGGTTATTGAGCATGATGGTCTTCTGAGCAATTTTCCCATCAGCTTTGCTGAGGTTGAGCTGGCAGTATTTCCATGCAGCTAATATAGAACTAAATCAGTAAAACATTTGCCCTGGCATATGTGAGGCCCTTAGTTTGATCCCCGAAATTATATAAAAAATAAACAATGTTTTGGGCCGGAGCAGTGGCACAAGCGCTAGGATGTTTGCCTTGCACGCGCTAACCTAGGATGGGCCATGGTTCGACCCCCAGTGTCCCATATGGTCCCCCAAGCCAGGAACAATTTCTGAGCGCATAGCCAGGAGTAACCCCTGAGCATCACTGGATGTGGCCCAAAGAAAGCAAAAATAAATAAACAAATTTTTAAAAAGCCAGGAGTATTATTTCTCAGGGAATAATAACATGCTTAGAGTTAACCCACATCTTATCAGCCTCAATATCTAAGTACAATATCAGAAAAACTGTGCATTTGGAAGGTGGGGTAATATCCTTTTCTGTTACAATATCTAAGCCAGAGTGATAGCACAGTGGTAGGTCATTTGCCTTGCATGCTGCCACCTAGGGACAAACCTGGGTTTGATTTCAGGCATCCCATATGATCCCCTGAGCCTTTCAGGAGCAATTTCTGAGTACAGATCCAAGAGTAAACTCTCAGTACTGCTGGGTGTGGCCCAAAAATCTAAAACAAAAACAAAACAAAAGCTCTACCCACCAGATAACCATAACATCATTTTTCTGAAGTATAGCAACTTAAAAAATCTTTGGACATAAAATGCCTTGGGACTTTGGAGGCTAAAACACCTTACTGAGTTAATTTACTGAAGACGCAGTTCTCACAGAGTTGATCTCAATGAGTCCTTCAAAATAATTGTCACAATAAAAAAATGTACCTATAGAAGAAGAAGATTTGTCAATTGCAAAACTTACAGCTGGTAACTTGCATTTGTCATTACTACTTGATGCTGCAGAATCTGCAGGTGAAAAGTAATCTGGTATCTCATGAAAGAGAACAGAGTCAATCCCAGGCATCAGCTATATAACGGTTCTTTAGCAAAGGCCAACTAGGGACAGCTAGAAATTCCTCACAGGATAACGAGAACAAGTCTGTCTTCATTTTCTGTTTGTGAGCTTGCCAGCTGTCAGCAGGGTAAGTGCTTAAGTAAACAGGAATATGAAACCAAAGCTCAATGTTGTTGTTATTTGTTCTCCAATATTAAGAAATGGCAAACCCTCACAAGGTTAGTATATTGTTTGTGTGTCAGATCTCAATCTGGGGTTCCAGATTTAAGATTCAAACTGCCAAATTTCTGATCCCATGCTCTTTGGCCCACCCTTGCCTCCTATTTGCCCCCTACAAAACTGTGTGGACAGGCTGTATGTGTGTGGTACAGCTTCTTCCTGAGCAGTTCCCAGGCTGTTCTCTGGAGAAAAAAAAAAAGCAGCCCCAAAAGATACCCAGACTTCTCTGAGGGCCTTCCCAGAGGGATCATGCTCTTCTAGACATAGTTGCTTAAAGATGCTCAACTACAGGGCAATTCATCTCTTAGCAGGATGTCAAATAATAGGGCTTCCCTGTGGAAGCTCTAAATGGAAAGGCTACTCCAGAAAACAGTGCCAAGGTTTTCTACTGAATCTCTATAGGCCTGTTTCAGGTTCTTAACTTCCCACCAGAAGCCAATTCTCCCAGGAGTCACAGCAACGGTGCAGTGGGTAGGGAGCTTGCTTTGCGCCAACAGTCGACCTAGGTTCAATCCCTTGCATCCCATAGAATCTGCTGAGCATCACTAGGTGTGGTTAAAGAGAAACCAAAGTAAAACAAAATGAGAAACAGAAGCTAATTTTTCCAATATGTGGATAGATAAATAACAACTCAGAAGATACATTTTTTCCCATATATACTCAGGAAGTATGTACCAAAATGTATATAGCAGCTTGACTAAGGCTTATGAAACTTGGATTCAAATCAGAGCCTATCATTAGAGAGAGGATATGAGACAGTCGCATATAGTATTCAAAATCAAAATGCACATTCTCTATTCATACTATCTAGTATTCGAAACAAATGAAGCAACTTCTATGTCCAAGTAAGATGATATCTGGGAACCCTGTTTACCCTTCTGTCAAAAACAAACACACAACCATCACCATGACAAAATAGACAAAAGATAAAAAATCATGATTGTTTTAAATATTGGAAAAATACAGTGATGGAAAAATAAATTCTGAGGAACAAAAAAACAAGTAAAATAAGTCTTATAATTTCCTGAAGTTTACTGTATTTGTATATTACAATTATTATTTAGGTATAGCACAAACATAAATTGTTGAAAAAAATAATTAATAAGCTGGGAAATTGATTAAAATGAACACTTATCATACAAGGACTTGTAGAAAGAGTTAGGGACACAGAGACTGTTAGAGAGCGAGTCAGAGACAGAGAAAGAGACAGAGATAGGCAAGCAAGTTATAGATTGGCCAATCTATTTGAAAATATTTGAAAATCCATATTTGGTAAGGGATAATTGTTTAAAATATACAAAGAACTCCTAAAACTCAATAATAAGAAAATGAACCGGGGTCCGGGAGATAGCATGGAGGTAAGGCTTTTGCCTTTCATGCAAAAGGTCATCAGTTCGAATCCTGGTGCCCCATATGGTCCCCCGTGCCTGCCAGGAGCAATTTCTGAGCATGGAGCCAGGAGTAACCCCTGAGCACTGCCGGGTGTGACCCCCCCCCCAAAAAAAAACAAAAACAAAAACAAAAAAAAAGAAAATGAACCGATTACTTTTTTTGGGGGGGGGGTCACACCTGGCAGTGTTCAGGGGTTGCTCCTGGCTCCATGCTCAGAAATTGCTGCTGGCAGGCATGGGGAACCATATGGGGCACCGGGATTCGAACCGATAACCTTTTGCATGAAAGGCAAACGCCTTACCTCCATGCTATCTCCCAGGCCCCAATGAACCAATTACTTAATAGAAAAACCTGAATAAATAATTGTGAACAGGTGTAAATAACCAGCATATGAAAAAATACTCCTCTTCTTTCCTCTTTGGACTAAAGCTAATTAAGGATGCTGTCTAAATAAGACTACACACATATTAGAACAACCAAAACCCAGAATGGTGACAACAGCAAATGAAGAACTCACATCCATTGTGAGGGAGAATGCAAAAATTGTATTTTTCTTTTGGAAGATAGTTGACAATATTCTATTAAACAAAACATGCTCTCATCAAATGACTCAGCAACCAGGTTCCCTGCTTGATACTCAAATGAATTTAAAAATGTAGGTCCAGCTGGGCACCAGTAGACACCTGTTCTAGGAAATTTGTTCATAAAGACCCAAATTTGGAAATAAACTGATTGGTTTCTATAGATGAATGGAAGATTAACTGCGGTAGAGTTGACAATGAAATGTTACTCAATAGTAAAATTATCAAGCCCTAAAGAGAATGAAGGGCAGGGGTGGTGGCAGAGCAATAGCACAGATAGGGCTGACCCAAGTTTGATCTCCACATCTCATATGGTCCTCCTAGCCTGCTAAGAGTAATTTCTGAGCACAGTGCTTTGAATAATCTCTAAGCACTGATGGGTATAGCCAAAAAAAAAAAAAAATCAAACAAACAAAAAAGTGAATTTCCTCAATATTTGAGGAAATCAAGTAAAGTGATACTTAGGAATAAATAATAAATTTGTATATACCTATATATCAAGTATAAGCTGACCCTAGTATAAGCTGACCCCCCCCCTAATTTTACCCTAAAAACTGGGAAAACTTTTTTTTTGTGGTTTTTGGGTCACACCCGGCAGTGCTCAGGGGTTACTCCTGGCTCCATGCTCAGAAATTGCTCCTGGCAGGCACGGGGGACCATATGGGGCACTGGGATTTGAACCAATGACCTTTTGCATGAAAGGCAAACGCCTTACCTCCATGCTATCTCCCCGGCCCCAAAACTGGGAAAACTTAGTGACTAGAGTATAAGCCAAGGTGGAAAATGCAGCAGCCACTTGTAAATTTAAAAATAAAAAATTACAAAAATTGAGGAATCCGTAAATAAAGATATGATTACATTTATAATACATGATTATTTGATATGCTGTATACAATTAACATAACCAGATTAACCCATAGTATTCATGGCAACTTCAATAAAGTTAAGACAGTAAAGCCCAGTAAATAAATGGTTAAAAATCCTGAATCCTTATACTCTAAAACCACTGATTATAAGGATTCGGGATTTATAGGCATTTATTTACACTACTTTACTGCCTTAAATGGGTTTTTCACTTAATTAAATGTGCCATTGAATATTGTGGGTTAAATAATTCAGTGGCATACAGCTCAGTTCAGCCACCTACCTCTTCAGCTCAGCCACCACTTGTGGACTGAGCTGAAGCACTGCCAGCAGATGGCAGAGATGACTGGAGACTATGCGCATTTGCAAATAACCTGTATGACTCGAGTATAAGCTGAGTTCCGGTTTTTCAGCACAAATTTTCTGCCGGTATGTATGTATGTATATATGTATGCATGTATGTATGAATGTATGTATATATGGCATGCATATACATAAGGAGGTATTGCAGATAAAGGCAAAAAAAATCAAGGATGAGAAACTATGAATATAAAAAGGATATAAGAAGCCTTTAGAACAATATTTTTCTTGAAATTTTTATAGAACCATTTGGATTGCCCTTGCTTGGATTTTGTCATGATAGCCTCAATTGCTATACAATTTTGCAAAAGTAAATTCTTTTAGAACCATTTGGATTGCCGTTGCTTGGATTTTGTCATGATAGCCTCAATTGCTATACAATTTTGCAAAAGTAAATTCTTTTAGAACCATTTGGAATGCCGTTGCTTGGATTTTGTCATGATAGCCTCAATTTCTATACAATTTTGCATAAGTAAATTCTTTCCAATAAAATTTGCTCACAAAATGACCTCAGAGTATATTCAGGGAGAATTTATTCACTTCTGGGGTGTAAAGTTTTAGGAAAGCCTTAGATCTTTCTTTTCCTTTTATCACTCTAGTTCTAGGAGCAAATTTAGGGACCAAAGTGGAGGAGTAAATGGTAGGGCATCTGCCTTGCACACGCTAACCTGGGACAAACCTCTGTTCAATCCCCCAGAGTCCCATATAGTCCACCAAGTCAGAGGCGATTTCTGAGCACATAGCCAGGAGTAACCCCTGATCATCACCAGGTGTGACCCAAAATCCAAGAAATAAAGGACAGATTTTTAATAGTATCGTTTACGTAATATGCATACATTTATATTATGAAATACTACATTACCATGAAGGTTATATTATAGAGATAGGTTTCTTATAGTGTGGTTTGAGAAAGAGCACTATCACAATCAGTTGAGTGGTCCCTAAAAAAAATAAGACAACAGGTTACTTCAACTCAAGAGGTCTGGACAGAAGAACAAAGAGGAGTCAACTGATGAGCCTTCACAGTCTTAAGAACAGGAAAATCATGTAGGTACTGGAGCAATAGTATAGTGGTAGGGTGTTGCCTTACACACGGCCAACCCCTGGTTAGATTCTCAGCATCCCATATGGTCCCCTGAGCCTGTCAGGAGTGATTTCTGAGCACAGAGCCAGAGATAGCCCCTGAGCACCACCAGATGTGGCCAAAAAAAAAAAAAAAAAAAAAAAAAAAAAAAAAAAAAAAAAAAAAAAAAAAAAAAAAAAAAAAAAAAAAAAAAAAAAAAAAACAAAACCAAAAAAAAGGGTCATTATGTAGAAAAATGATCATGAGCCATTTTGTTATAGAATACATGCACCATCATTTCAATTTTGTAAAACAGAAGGCTGTTGAGAATAGAGACTGAGATGTAGAATGATAAATATCAACTATGAACAGCAATTTACCTCTGGGTATAAGATAACAAATGGTTTTTATTTTCTTCCTTTTCACATTTTGTCTTTTGCATTTTTCAGTAATGGAAATGTATTAATATTACATTCAGAAAACATTAATTTTCCTTGAAATCATGGTATTTGTCTGCATCCTGTGGAAGGAGAGCTAGAGGTTGTCTACAGTCAGGAGCCATCATTGGGAGCAGAGAAGGGCAGAGTGGGGCAGAGCAATAGCACAGCAGATAGGGCATTTGAGAAGTGGGGGGAAAGGGTAGGCTGCAGCCCATAATGACACAATCATGGGTAAGAACTTGAATTTAGGCCACACTCAGTTGTGCTGGGAGGCATGGGGAAGGTTGGGGCAGGTTATGGTTTGGAGTTCAGGCCCGAGGCTTTGGGGCTGAGTGCCAGGGATTGAACTCTGGACCTTTCTCTTGCTAGTCATGCACTTTATTACTTGAACTGTCATCCCAGGTTCCTTTACACTGCATTTTTAAGAATTTATTTAAAGAAAATGCATTACATAGTTGATAGAATAGGTCATAATACATGTTTCCAAATAAGTGAAAGTAAAGTTATTGAGGAAAAATAAAAATAAACAATAAAAGGAAGAAAAGAAAGTTAAAAAGAAGTACAGTAATTTGCACATTTGTGAAATTATTGTATCTCCAATGAAGTCATTATGACCATGACAGGTTTAATAAGCTCTTGTTAGCTGTCCTTTCTGCTAATTGGTGTGTTTCTATAGGGATAACAGCATTAAACAAATGAAGTTGTCCAGAGATTCAAAGCTTTTTTACTGATAGTAATATTTTAGTGACATGTACCCAGTTGCCAGGCCTCCTGGAAGAAGGAAGATGTGGAGAAGGGTGCCCACACTCACTCCAAGAAGCCCAGGTGATAGCAACCTAAAAAAAGGGTACCTAAAATTTGGTCAGATTGGTGTCCCTGAAAGAGAATCTTAGAGTGTCAGTGATGAGGCAGGGTCATCGGGGAAATGGTGATTCTGGGTTATGAAGGTAAAAGATGTGGTTTTTCAGCCAGCTTTCTGCTGCGTGGGCTGGTGTAGGCATGATCTTTCACAGTTCGATTTATATCTCATTTGAGAAAAGAGTGAATCTATGGAGCTGGTCCAGTTCAAACATGGTGATTGCATTTATGGGTGTTGGCATTTTTAAAGCTTTTAATGATGTTTAAACATTTCAGAGAAGAGATACAGAAACACAAATCATGAAGTTCCCTCTCTGGTCTGGTTATTTTATTTTGACTTAAAGTGAATCCTTATCATGATGTATTTCCTAAGAAAATATTTCTCTTGTCTCACAGTGAGGGCAGGGGTCTTGCTCTGTCCTTTGCAGAAAGTCCATGAATAAATGCTCACTAGGTACTATCTCTGACCAGTTCCATTCTATGCACTGCAAGATCTGAGGACAAAGTAGGGGCATAATCCTGTATTATGTTATCCTTGTCCTGCTTGCTTTGCACAAGAGTTTATCGTCTGGTGGAAGAAATGAAAAGTCTGTACACTTTATATAATTATCAGAGAGAGGCTAAACTTTGTTAGGAGCTTTTGTGCTCTCTGAGAGCGCTCAAAGGGAGTGTTCAAGAGGTGATGAGTGCTGCATTGTTTTTCTGAGACTTCTTAACAAGTTGTGATTTGAATACATAGAACACTGCCATCAAAAAGAACATAGAGAAAGAACAATTTCACTGAATCTTATTTCTGAAATATAAAATGTATATGCATTATAGAAAGGAAATCAAGACTGTATAGAGCACACCAAGTCATTTTGTAAATGGGACCTTATTTTAATGTTTTTATTATATCTCCTACCCAATATTCATGTGTTGCATTTATATTATTCATAAATATGTATTTGTTAGGCACTGTGCTGAAGTGTTTGGGAAATGTTCATTACATAAATGTTTATTTAGAAATAGAAAGCTTTGCATTTATTTAGTCTTCTGTTCAGGAGGCTGAAAAGACTCCAATACTCATATTTCATTGAGATCACCTTTCAGAACTTTTCCAATCTTAAGATTAAGTAACTATCTACAATTCTTCCTCCACCCCCAAAGGCTACAAAAGTGAGGTGGACATGTAACACTTTGCAGATCAGTACAACTATGGCCAGACAATCAATAGGACAAATAACCTTTGGGTAACACTGGTAAAACTACATACTAATAATACCTGTCTGTTATAAAAGAATATTGGACACATATCTATGGAAGTGAATTTATATTGTTAAAACTACATTACATGTCTCATTTATAAATCTAAAAGCATCTTGAAATAGGAAATGAGAAATATTATCCCATGCTTTTATTTCTTTTTGTTTTTGTTTTTGTTTTTTGGGCCACACCCAGTGACACTCAGGGGTTACTCCTGGCTATGCGCTATGAAGTCGCTCCTGGCATGGGGACCATATGGAAAACCGGTGGATCGAACCGCAGTCCGTCCTAGGCTAGTGCAGGCAAGGCAGGCACCTTACCTCCAGCACCACCACCTGGCCCCTCATGCTTTTATTTCTGATATAATTCATGAGATATGGAGCTGCAACCTACTGATTTAGGTGACCTAATGAAAGGTGTAACTACATCCATAGAGCATGGGATGACCCAATTCAGTGAAGAAACTCATTTTGAGAAACTCATTAGCTGTGTATATGATAGTTGGTTTAACTGCCACTTGCAGATTCAAACATTGGCTTTTCATTCAAGATCTTCAAACAATCGATTGAATCCATTTTTAAAATTTGATCAGGACCAGAGAGGGATGTGGCACACAGCCAAACTGGGTTCTACATTTGGTTCATGAACTACATATGGTTTCCTCAGCACCACCAAAAGGGATCCTTAAGCGCTCAGTATCTCTGGATGTGCTCTGAAAATAAAACTAACTAAAAAAAAATGTCAATTCCATAAGAAAAAAAGATAGAGACAAGATCACCTATCTTGTTTAAATAAAAAAAACTGAACAATCAGTGGATTTAAATTTCAAACCGAGGGAAGAATTGTCTATTATTGGATGGCTATAATGCCTAGATGAAGAGAGATGCTGTCTATTATTTTCTGTTGTTTCTGAGAATGAGTGAAGAATTACAGATGTTTTAAGATGTGTTCCTCATGGCTCTACCCTAATTTTAAAGGTTGTAATTCTTGACCAAGTGACTAAACTTTCTGGTAAAAGAGTGATTGATGATACAACATCTACTGAAAGGTCCTTGGCCAGACATTTCACATCACTCTAGTTTCCACCATTATAAAAAATTAAAATAAAGGTAAATATCATTTTACACGATCTTAGACTAGGCACTAATTCTTTATAGTACTTCCTTCATTGAATGAGATCAATCATAATATTTTGATTTTACAGATGAAGCAACCAGCCCACATTTTATAATGAATGTGTGTCCCTATGTTTCTATATTTGTTTACAAAGAGTCTATGGGTAATTCTTGGTGCTCATCCCTTCTGGCTAGTATTGTACAGGTCCTGCTAGCAATCCAAGTACCATTAGCCCTGGGGCAGGAGGAAGGACAAGGGATTTTCTGAGACCTCATAATCACCTCCTGTTATCAATTTGTTCTTCTTAACTTCACTTTCACTTTGCTCCTCCCATATGCCCACAAAGACTCCCCCCAACTGTCCTCTTAGCTAACATGTTCCAGGGAATTCTCCCTCCCCCCTTCTATCCAATCCTATCAATCTAGTGTCCTATTCCTAGTTAATCTGACCATTTTTTATTCCGCTGGGCTTAAGATTTAATATGTGACATTGAACAACCTACCAACATTTATTTTATTTTTATGTGATTATTTATGATGAAGAGTTTTATGACCCTGGGTATTATGCAATATCCACATGAAAAAAATTTTTTTGTTTTTTGTTTTGTTCTGGGTTTTTTTGGTTGTTTGTTTGGGGGCCACACCTGCAGCAGCACCCAGAGGGTTACTCCTAGCTCAGAAATCACTCCTGGCAGGTTCGGGAGACCATATAGATTACCAAGATTCAAACCCAGGTCCGTCCTGGGTTGGTGGCATGTAAGGCAAATGCCCTACTGGTCCCTGTAAAAGAAATCTTATCTTTAGTTGTTCTCACTCCTAAAAAGAGTTCTCCCTAGAACCCCATAAAAAGCTCAAAGTTACAGAAATATTCATGAACTATAATTGATTTTTTTTTGTTTTGTTTTCGGGTCACACCCAGCAGTGCTCAGGGGTTACTCCTGGCTCCATGCTCAGAAATTGCTCCTGGCAGGCACGGGGGACCATATGGGGCACCGGGATTCGAACCGATGACCTTTTGTATGAAAGGCAAACGCCTTACCTCCATGCTATCTTCCGGGCCCCTATAATTGATGTTCTATGTTTAGTTGCTGTGCACTTGAGGTGCCATATCTTGTGAGTTGCGGGGAGAGTTTCCCTGAGGAGCATCTATAAATCGTATCCTGTGAGTTTTAGTATGACTGATAGACTAATT
>PVKC010029715.1:0-15038 GCA_004027635.1 Crocidura indochinensis
TCCCTGGGTTTCCTTGGAGATCTGCAACAGATCAAGATTTAGTGTTAGCTCCGATCTTATCTAGTTTAATGGGCTTCTTGGAAAAGTTAGTTCTTTCTTAGGTCATTAAAACTATTTCAGCAAATAGCAAAGCTATAGAGATAAGATCAGAGACAATGCATTTCTTTTTGGGGTGGGAGGAGGCACCAGATGTGCTCAGGGCTCTGTGCTTAAGAATCTCTTCCGGCTGGGCTTGAGGGACCATGTGTGGTATTGGGATGGAATCTGGGTCTGCCCAGTGCAAGGCAAATGCCCCTTTCATTGGTACTATCATTTCAGCCCTTGGAGATCTAACATTTCTGGCTGGGAATTTCATGCTTTGTTTCGGGTGATTTGGGAAAGGTGGGGAAAATACAGGCGCTGTTATTTGTCATCACAGATAGATCTTTCTTCACAAGGGAAGAGGTTATGTAGATCAGTGATCAGAATCTCAAATTTAGTCTCAGCAATTGAGGGGAATTCTTAGGACTGTTGTAAAAGCCTATTTGTGCAGATAACTGACACACTTTGTTGGTAAGAGAAGCAAGAAAAGATCCTGCTTCTCTGGTTGTATACTGAAAAAGTACACATGGAGGCTAGGAGGGAAATGATGATATTCTGAGAAAAGTAGCTTTTGAAACATATATATTGGCTTGTATTTTCTGTAAACTGGGCCAAGGCCAAGTACAGGTGTGCCTTGATATTCTGGAATCTAATCTGTTGAAATGCTCTGACTTAGGTAAATCACGGGACAAAATAACACAAACACTTAATGATTATTTTCACAGCCTGTGCTCTGCTTTCTTTTGCCAGGTATTTCAACCAGTATGTGCTCAGGCCACTTTTCTGACCTCTCTGGAATGCATATGCCTCACTTTTTTCTCCTTCAGGCTAACTTTTGCTCTCTTTATATGTTGTTGTTTTAGCACAAGGGTTGGGCCAAACCTAGCAGTGCCCAGGACTTACTTTTGACCCTGAGCTCAAGGATCATTCCTGGTGGGACTTAGGAAGATCCATTCAGCCACATGTAAAGCAAGTTGCCTTATCCACTGTACTATCACTCTGGCCCCTGTTTCTAACTTTATGATGACGGACTTCTGATGTCTAAACACCAACTGCCGAAATGCCACAAAATGGGGTCCTGGGCACATCTGGAGCTGGATCGGTGTAGAAGCTAGCCAGCCTTTTCAATTAAACATTTGATTTAAGAATAAAGCGTGGGGGCCTGGAGAAATAGCACAGCGGCGCTTGCCTTGCAAGCAGCCTATCCAAGACCAAAGGTGATTGGTTCAAATCCCGGTGTCCCATATGGTCCCTGGTGCCTGCCAGGAGCTATTTCTGAGCAGACAGCCAGGAGTAACCCCTGAGTAACCACACTGCCGGGTTAAATAAAGTGTGGGGCCGGAAAGATAGCATGGAGGTAAGTTTGCTTTTCATGCAGAAGGATGGGGATTTGAATCCCGGCATCTCATATGGTCCCCTGTGCCTGCCAGGGGCGATTTTTGAGCATAGAGCCAGGAGTAACCTCTGAGCGTTGCTGAGTATGACCCAAAAACAAAAACAACAACAACAACAACAAAAAAGAATAAAGCGTAAGGTGTTATGTGATGGGATTACTTCCTAACTTTCTGTTAAACCTATAAGCCAAGATGCAGCAGACCTGCCTTTGCTGGATTCGCCCCAGAGTACAGTGCAACCGGAGCTTCTGAGTTCGTCTTGTGCTCCCACACTGGTGACGCATGACCTGGAACCTTGTTCTGCTGCCTGCGTACTTGCGCCTGGGCGGCCAGGGAAGTGGTCCGTGCTCATGAAATGGGGCAGCCACAGCTAGCAAGGCATATGAGTGAGGAATTCGTGACACAAATTTCAAAGAACCAATAAGTTGAGGAAATTGGATGAACTGGAGGTGGGGATTCCCTCAGAACTGTCTTCCAGTCCTCACCGGGTCCTTTTTGGCTCTCTGCAGAAGGTGGCCTTTGTAGGTAAGGCATTGCCTTAGCAGCTGATCTGCAGGAAGCAGCACTAGAATACAGTAGTTCTTTCCACCGGTTTCAGTACAGTAGTTGCTTCCACCAGCTCCTGCAGGGCCCACTTGTAATTCAGCCTCTTACCACAGCTGTGAAGTTAGCAATAGATTGTTTGGTTTGGAGCTCATTTACTGCAAATTCTTTTTTTTTTTTTTTTTTTTTTTTTTGGTTTTGGGGGCACAACCGGCAGTAATCAGAGGTTACTCCTGGCTCTGAATTTGGGAATCACTCCTGGAGGTGATTGGCGGATTGTTATGAGAAGCTGGGGATCCAAACCAGGTCAGCCACATACAAGGCAAGTGCCTTACCTGCTATACTATATATCTCTCTGTCTCTTGATTGCAAACTCTTCTATTTTTTCTTAGGTTGTTTTTTTTTTTTTTTGGTAGGGGTAGTCACACCCCGAAGAACTCATGGGTTATTCCTGCCCGTGTTCAGAAATCACTCCTGACAGGATCGGGGACCATATGGGATGCTGGGAATTGAACCAGAGTCAATCCGGGGTTGGCCTGGTGTAAGGCAAACGTCCTACCGCTGTGCTATCACACCAGCCCTGACTGCAAACTCTTGACCTGTGTTGACATGAAGCTTTTGATATTGGGTTAATAGGAATATTCAAATACTTTGTGGTCACAATACTAATTAGTTATAGGTCTGTGTTTCTGCCTTAATTTCTTCTGGAGTTGTTAATGTATCCTTTACACATATTACTTTAAAAAAAAAAACACAAAAAAACAAGTGTGGGGATGTGGCCAGGTGTCTGCTTTGTGTGCACGAGATGTAAGGCCATAAGTTTGATCCCTCCCAGGCACCTCCGCACTCACCAGTGTGTTGCTGAAATGATCCTCTAATCACACGCAAGTGTGGGACACACCCTGCTCCTGCCCAGAACACTGCAGTCAAGTATGTGAAATTTAGACATTGCAACAAGGAAAAGGAAAATGATAAAATTGAAACAACAAAAGTACAATTTAAAATATCTCTGATCTCAAAGAGAGGAAGAGGAAGAAAAATGTCTGTCATGTAGAAACAAACATTTTATCTCTTGTATTTGATCTAATTTACCATTAAGCAACTGTGAATTCGCTATTGTTGGGTAGGTGAGACTTGGTGCCAGAACATTCCTTTGTGATGAGCATCAGCCTTGTACATGGAGACTATTAAGTGAAGGATCTAAGTCCTGGGAAGAAGTCAGTTTCTCTCCAGACTCAGATTTCTTTGTCTCTGGCTTTAAGGTATTTCATTCTGTGGTCTGGAGGTTTATTGACTCTTAGCTCTATTTGTGTTCTAAATCAGTGTTCCCTAAAGTGTCCAGTATTGTCCTGGGTAGTGGTGATGGTAGGGCACTGAAACAACAGAGGCTGGGGAGCAGGTCCTTTTTGTTTGTTCACTTAAAGATTTCCAGGAGGACATGAGTTTTGTTTATTTGTTTGTTTATTTATTTTTTAACTATACCTAGCAGTGCTCAGGGTTTACCGTGAGCTCTGCCCTCAGATATAATTCCTGGTGTGTTTGGGGGACCATAAGGGTCTGACTGATAAGGATGTTGACTGTGTGCAAGTTAAGCAAGCATCTATCTACTATACTCTCTCACTCCAGACACAAAATTCATTATATTCTTTCTTTCTTTTTTTAATTTAGAAAGGTTTGATGGTAGAGAAAGGGAGAAGTATGTGTTCAAGAGAGAGTGCAGACTTTCAGTGTAGATATGACAAGCAAAGAAACAGATGAGTAAGACGAGATATATGTTTCAAGGAGAACACAGGCTTATAGAGCAAGCGCCATTATTTTCTTAATGACTCTTGGAGAGCAAATAGCCCCTTGAGATTTGATTTAGAGAAGCTTCCTGGAATTTGGGGAACTCAACATATACTTCTATTTCTGGTGTTTCTGGAATACTGGAGCAGGTAAGTAGAGATTCAGTCCTTCGCTGTCATCTATGTGATGGTGAGAGAGGCTAAGTCATCCTGCTTCCTGTACTTAAGTGCTTCTCAAATAGTGGGGTTCGAGGCTCCATAAAAGGGGGTCTGTTTGACCTCGGCAAACACTGTCATAACCAGCTAAGGCCCATGTTTATGTCTCTGTATGTCTCTGGAGCTGAGAGTTGCTGTGTCCTGCTTCAAACCCCGCTTCGAAAAGCTATGCATCACAAAACGTTCTCATTGTAGCCATTAATCCAGACATCACCTCTGATTTAAAAAATCAGCTCAAATTATTTTATATACTTTTGTTTTGCAGGTTAAAGTTTTTTTTTAAATGAAGATACTATTTACAGTCACGTGGGGGGGTGCAAAAAATGGTTTCTTCTTCCTAGGAGGGCATGACAGAAAGTAATTGAGAAGCATTGCTGTACTTAGTCAGGTATGGAGACAAGTGATCCTGAGAGGCTAGTGGCTTTGCATTAGGGCAAGTGGACTCAGTATGAGGAAGAAAGTTGGAAAGGATGGTTGGGTTACAACTTGAGGAGGGCCTGGACTACCACCCCACACAGTTGGGCTTTATTTATTTAGGTTTTAAGTCATACTGATGGTGCTCAGGGCTGACTATTGGCTCTGCTCAGGGATCACTCCCGAGGAGCTTAGGGGACTATATATGGTGCTGGGGATGGAATCCAGTATGGTCATATGCAAGGCAAACACTCTACCCACTGTACTATCTCTTCAGCCTATTTTGTATGCCATTTGTTCAGAGGTTTTGCTTGTAGAAGAATCCTGTGATCCAATGGTTTAGTTACCAAATAACCCAGCTGTATCTGTTAGATTAGAGATCTCTTCTAAGAGATGCTAGGATGGTCAAGTGGGTGTGAGCACCAATTGGTATGGAAGCATGAAGAAATAGTACCTCAAAATGAGGTGGGTATACTATATTACATCTGCTTCCTCACCTCTACCCCTTTCTGTACTACCAGAACAGATTGCAGAGTTTAATTTTTATTCTGACAACATCTCACAGAATGAAGGGCTATCTGTCAGAACTTGGCTTGAAAGCAGCCCCCAGTAGGGGTCTTGATGAGAAGTTGGGAAGGAGAACACAAGAAAGACGCTCTAGGGAAGGGATGGGAATTGTCTGCTTTGGCTTTAAGAGACCCACCAAGTCTGTGGCCTTGCCCCAGTGTATGATGAGACAGACCCCCCTGTTTCCAGTCTCTTTAGATTGTGTGACCCACACAATACCTGAAAATAAAAGAAGATGCCAGAAACCATCTTTTTATATTATGTAATATATAAAATATATTATGAAATGTAGATGTAATTTATAATATTATGTGTTGCATCTATACACATCTGATATAGGAGAACTCTATCAGCCCAGACAAGATAATCAGGTGGGTAACCTTTTCACACTAGCTTAGAATAGAAACAGTTGTGTAGGCTGATAGAGATCTTTTCAAACACTGGAGGACCGAGCATGATTAGTAAAAGAACCATTCAAAGTCCTAGGGGGTTGGCAGCTCTCAGTTCCTCTGGGAGTTGCCTGTGGAGGAGCATTTACTGTATCAGTGCCACATCAATGTACCTGTGTTTTGTCCTCATGTTGTTCTCCCAGCTCTTATGAACACCACAGTAGAAATCAACTTTGTCATTTTGTAACTGTACAAATACTTGATAACTTTCCGACTTCCTATGAGATTATATTTTACAGTTCGTATTTATTAGCCCTTAATTTCCTTGAAATTCAGTTTGCTGGTCCAGAGTTCAAACCCTTTTCTATTTTCAGAAGCAGTTCTCCCAATCCTTGAGTATTTTCTTCCATAATACAACTTTGCTTCTCTAACTTTATTCTAAGCACAGAACTTGTCCTAATATCTTGAAGTTCATAGGAAGACATTCTGCCAGCTTGGTAGCCATTTCAGTGTTCTTGATATTATCCTTTCTCAGTGGTGGACTTGTCATTGCAATCTTTTTATGTATTTATGAATGAAATATTTCGGTTTTTGACTCATATCAGTGATGCTTTGGGCTTGTTTTGGTACTGCCTAGGGATGCTCAGGGGACCATGTGGTGCTGGGGATTGAACCTAGTCCTCCTGCATGCAAAGCTTGTGCTCCAGCCCTTTGAGCTATCTCTCCAGCCTTTTTTTTTCTTTCTGTTTTTCACTCTAAACTTTGTTTTCCTATGGCCTCATCATGCCACCACCCTGACCTGACTATAACTTGTATCTGTTGGAGTTAATGCTTGTCAAGACAGAGAAACCCAAATAGAAGAGGCTTATTAAATCTGAGGCTGCATTCAAGAAACCTGTAATATATCATTTCCACAGTTGCTCAATCCAGTGAGTTGACAGTGCCATCAAGGACCCCATTTCTTGACTCTTTACACCCTGCCATTTTCAGCAGTTCAACTTTTATTTTCCCCAAACTTACACTCGTGTCTTAATCAGGCATGTGTCACATTCTTTCCTGATTTAGAAAAGTGTTATCTGGTAGGATGAGAACTATCAAAACTTAGGATTTAGGGTTGCTCCTTGCCAACAGTTAATATTCTAGTAGCTGAATAAAACTGGAGTTCTGTTGCTAGTGAACAATATAGCTCTTTAACAGAAAGATAGTTTAGATCACAACTTCTACAGTCAGTCCACTTAGGGCTAACAGGGCTCTCTTAGGGTGAGAGCATTTTTTAAATTCCTTGTGTGAATATTCACCACATGCTTTATTGATTTGTCCTGTCTTTTATTCTTCTACCTTAGCTTTCTTGGGACCTGAACCACCTCCACTCTTCTAGATCTGTGGTATTTGCACTTACATGCCTGTTATCTCATCTAAGAATGTGTTCCAGATGAGTCAGAAGTCTCTGTCCTTACACTGATATCTCTCTTCAACTTCATTTTCCTTCTTCTGTGTTTCTTTCTTTCATTTAAAAATAAAAATTACTTTATTTAAAGACCATCTATCACAGTATCATAGAGTTGACTTAGTTGATCATAATATATTAGTGAAATTATAAGAGAAAAAGCAAAAGAAAAAAAAGTACAGCAACAAGAAAATATGAAAATGAATGTGTCTTGCAGTGAGTGATTAAGTCATTGTCAGGAGGTTTAGTAAATTCTTGTTGCTAGCTGATTCTTCTGTTACTTCTTTTGTATATGATACATATTGGTGTCTCCATTGGTATATTCCTACAGGGATGATAGTATTTAAAAAATTGGAGTTGTCGTGTGGCTGTGAACATGGCATCAAACTCCAGGAATTCTGAGCACTATTACTGATACTGTGGCTTTTGTGGGGCATAGTTTGAACTACCAGGGCTTCCAGAAGTATGGAAAGGTAGGTAAGGTACTCACATTCTCTGCACAAAATTCTTGGTGATGTCAGTTCAAATACTAACATACCTGGAGTTTGAGTCATGGTGTCTCTACAGAGAACTGTAGATGAGTGGTGAAGCAGGGCCACTGACAAAGTGGCAATTGTGGGTGATGGGTACAGCTCCTGAGATTTGGCAGGGTGAGAATTTGGACTGCCCCCCCCCCCCAAGATGCTAGCTTTCAGCTGCTAACCCAGTGTACCCATGTTTTTTCATGGCTTGGTTTACATCTCTTCCAAGAACAGAGTGAGTCTATAAAGCTGACCAGATACAGACATGGCAACTGAGTTTGTTGTTTTCTTTTTATTTTTCTGTTTATTTTCTTTTTGGAGACCATACTCAGGGTTTATTTCTGGCTCTGCATTCAGTCATCCCTCCTGCCAAGATAGAAGACCATACTGTGTTGGACGCAGGTTGAATGTGTGTAAGACAAGCACTGTACTATTGTTCCATACCATCTTTTATTCTAGTGTTGAATTACTTCTGTTGCAAAGAATATTACTTTTTCCTTAGTATCAGCCATATGTTAAAAATTGAGGGGCCGGTGAGGTGGTGCTAGAGGTAAGGTGTCTGCCTTGCAAGTGCTAGCCAAGGAAGGACCGCGGTTCGATTCCCCGGTGTCCCATATGGTCTCCCCAAGCCAGGGGCGATTTCTGAGAGCTTAGCCAGGAGTAACCCCTGAGAATCAAATGGGTGTGGCCAGAAAATCCCCCAAAAATTGAGATAACATGATTTTTATGTTTAACAGTAGTATTAATATTATTTCTTTAGACATGCATTGTTACAGTGCCATACCTGACACCATTATGTCCTTATCTCTCCATCACTGTCCCTGGGTCTCCTGTAACTCTTGCCTTTGCTGCTTCCATCCCATCCCTTGATGCCTCAGTTCTATATCTATTGGTATTCTATATCTGCATGAGGTGTGTTTTCACTGGTCATTGTGTGCTTCCCTGCTTTGTTTCTTTATACTCTATATCTGCATAAGAGCCTTTCCCTCATCTTAAAAATCCAGACACAAGACGTTCTCCAAACCTCATTGTTCAGTCTTGCTTACGGCTAGGTTTGGCTTTACTACCAAGTTTTGACCAGTGAGTGTTCGAAGTGTGAGGGACTTCCAGGAGGATGAAAGAAAGAAATCTGATTGCTGGAGATACAGAGAAGAGAGAAGAGCCAGGGAGGGGAAGGGTAGGGAGGGGAGAGAGAATAGGAGCTAAGGTGCTTGCCTTAAGCATAACTGACCTGGGTTTAATTCTCAACGGTTCCTTAAACATTGAGCTTTACTAAGAATGACCTCTCACTGCTCTCCCTACTCCCAAAAATAGGTCTTTATTTGGGATGTACACTCTTCTTGTTCATACTTTTGCCCTTCTGGAATTTATTGGGGCTGAAGGGGAGGTGTTCAGGGGTCTCTAGGGAAATTTCTTGCAATATTTGGTTTGAACAGCAGTGCTTGGGGAATATGCAGTGAGAGATACCAAATTCAGGGTTTCTTGCATGCAAGGCCCAAGTTCCTGACCCTTCAACTGTGGAGTGTGAATGATGACTAGAGTTTTACAAATTATTGTGGACTCAATCTTGAAGAGAGGAGCCAGGCTAAAAGGGTAACAGTTCTTAGATTATAGAGTTACTAGTTATCTTGGCAATACCATTCTCTGGACTTAAAATAATTACATTTATTGAAGCATCATACTTCACAATATTGTCAAAGTCCTGATTTATAGTTGCAGAGCAGTAACTACCTCCTTGTCATTTCAGGATCCCTTCATCATTATTTCATGGGCCCTTCTCCCACCCTTCCCTCTAGCCTCCTCAGTTATAGTTCTGTTGATCATGATTCAGTGTTTGTTTGCCATTAGAGATGGTTTAATCTTACGGACTTCTACATGACAAGTATTTAATTGGGCTATCATTGGAGGTGTTAATGGTGATATCTCTATTAATTGCTGGTAAATATGGATCCTTCAACTCTTCTACACAGTACATTCCTTCTTTCTCCTTCTTTCTCACTACCCATATCTTAATTCAAAGTTATTCTAAACATTTCTCTAGTTTCTCTAGGTCCTCAAAATCCAAGGCAAAAATACCCATTCTGTACTTAGAATTCTTTTTTTAAAATTGAATTACAGAATTACAAAGTTATTCAATATTGTTTCAGGTGTACAATGTTCCAATACCAATCAAGCACTTGCAATTTTATTCTAACAAAATTGTTTGTTATACAAGCATGGGCAAGGACATGTTAAATGAAAACTCTTATTTTGTTGATGGGAATATCAGTTGGAACAATCACTCAGAGAATAATTGGCCAAGAAATAGTTAGGTTTATATTGTCCAAACCTATATTCCCTAAACCAACAGTTCTCTTTCCATATATATAAACATCTTAAATGCACAGGTATTAGGAGACTTACATGTCTGTTCACTGCTCTATTGTTAGTTAGAGCAAAAAATTGGAGACAACTACAATGTCCATGAAAATTATGGATGAATAAGTATGGTATATTCAACCAAAAATTTCAGAGCCAATAAACAAAAAGAATCAGAGTTGGAATGATAGGACAGCAGGAAGGGCACTTGCCTTTCATGCACTAGACCTAGGTCCAATCCCTGTCATCACTTATGGTCCTCTGAACCATGCCATGATCTCTGAGCACCACCTGACATGTTTCCTTTTCCTTCCAAAAGGAAGAATTAAATTAATAACAGTGGAAAGAATTAGTTATAATTATGGGTAAATTTCGCCAAAAAAATTTTTTTTGAGTTTTTTGGTCACACCCAGTGGCAGTGCTCAGGGGTTACACCTAGCTCTGTGCTCAGAAATTGCTCCTGGCAGGCTCGGGGGACCATATGGGGTGCTAGAATTCGAACCACTGCCTGTTCGGATTGGTGCGTGCAAGGCAAACACCCTATGCTGTGTAATCTCTCCGGCCCCTCCCGAAAACTTTTGAACAAAAAGTCAAATTGTGGATTACATATAATAGTCTCTTATAGAATTAAATTTCTTATAGATGTAAATTTAATGGTATTTTCTGTACAAATCATCTCTGTTGTCCCTATTTGTTCGGGGTTCACACCCAAAGGTGTTTAGGGCTAACTCCTGATTCTGCACTCAGGGATCATTCCTGGATGGACTCAGGGTATCATATTGGGTGCTAATTGTCCTGGCACAAGTCAATGCCCTATCTGCTCTAGCCCAAGGTTTTACTATTAGAGATAAAAAAATATTTGTCCTTTTCCCTCCACTCTGTTTATTCATTCCAACTCACTTTGTTTTATTTTATTTTGGTTTTGGGGTCACAACCAGCAGCGCTCAGGGGTTACTCCTGGCTCTCTGCTCAGAAATAGCTCCTGGCAGGCACGGGGGTCCCTATGGGATGCTGGGACTCAAGTCACCATCCTTCTGCATGCAGGGCAAATGCATTACCTCCCTGCTATCTCTCTGGCCCTTCCAACTCACTCAACATTGACACAGGCAAATTCTCTGTTTACAATCCCATGGGTCTCCATCCTCATAATAGTGCAGTTGAAATGTTAATTATGATATTCAAGATTAGGTCTAGAATCCCTTTCTCTTTCATCCTCTCTATTCTATACATTCCCATACAGATTGTTAAAGCTCCTTTCCCAGCAAATTGTCCCTCTTGACTCTCCTCTCTCCACGCCCTGCAGGACTTGGGCATTACTCCACTCTTGGTGCTTAATTTGTACCTAATGCTGTTCAGGGAATCACAAATTGCTGGGAACAGAATCTGAAGCTCCAGCATGCAACACATGTACTTCTGCCTTTTGAATTCTCTCTCTGTTCCCATCCAACCCCTCCTCCATTTTTCTTGTTAGAAGCCTAACAGGTTCTGTGGCCCAGATCCAGGATTAACCTTTGTGCAGAATCTTCCCTCCTCCTACTCTCAGACACAGCATTTATTCACTCCTCCATCTACTCCTAGGGCTTGTTCTGGCCTGTGGTGCAAGAACTTGACTATTTGAATTGCAGTTTTGACCTTGCTTGTAGTAAGCTGGCTCTCTGTTATGCATCTTGAGGTCATTGGAAGCGTTTTGCATCATTTAGCATCTGGTCTGTTTCCATCAGATGTTGTAATAAGGAACTTCACCGGGAAAATCTTCCTGAGTTCATTTCTCCAATTTTATCTTTATACTGGAATTGGTAGCTTTAATTTAAAAATATTATTTTAAAACTAATAGGGGTTTTATTTGGAGAGTGATACAAGATTGTATTGGAAATATTAAAGTTAGTTTTCAATCAACAGGAACCTAAGAATGAGTTAAATTAGATGGTTATTTTAAAAGAAAATTGTCCTCTTTGAGATTACACATTTTTGAGTTTGGGTTATTTTGGGAGGATGTTTCTCTTGCCTTATTGAAGTTATCATTACTTCTTGAAAAATGAATACTAGAAAAAAATAAGAGAGTTGAAGATGTTTATATCTTGGTATCTTTGTGGTTTTACCTAATCATAACGAAATGGGATCATTGTATAGATACAGTTTTGTCATCCTTGAAATACTATATATATTTTTGTTTGTTTGTTTGTTTTGTTTTTCGGTGCACACCCATTTGATGCTCAGGGGTTACTCCTGGCTAAGCACTCAGAAATTGCCCCTGGCTTGGGGGACCATATGGGATGCTGGGGGATCGAACTGCGGTCCTTCCTTGGCTAGCGCTTGCAAGGCAGACATCTTATCTCTAGCGCCACCTCGCCGGCCCCTATTTTTTTTAACCAAATATATTTGTGATAAAATTTTTATAGAATCATGCACAGTGCACTCATGTATGTATGTATAAAATGAAAAACTTGATGAAATCTGATCTGTCTTGATTATTTGTCTTAATGGATAACTTTTAGATTGTCTAGATATACAATAGATGATCTAGAAAAAATATATACACATGTTATCGGGAGTTTTTCTTAGTACAAACAACTTTGTGATGAACAAACTACATATTTTTTAAGAGGAATTTTTTTCAAATCATTATGAGATTCTGATAAACTTTTTATTTGTTTTTGTTTTTGGCCCACACCTGGTGGCACTCAGGGGTTACTCCTGGCTATACACTCAGAAATTGCTCCTGGCTTGGGGGACCACATGGGATCTGGGGAGATCGAACTGCGATCTGTCCTAGGCTAGCCCTGAGATTCTGAGAAACTATTTTTTGGGCCACACCATTTGACACTCAGAGGTTCTCCTGGCTATGTGCTCAGAAATTGCTCCTGGCTTGGGGGCACCATATGGTACACCAGGGGATCGAACTGCCATCCGTCCTAGGCTAGCACTTGCAAGGAACACACCCTACCTGTAGCGCCACTTCTTCGGCCCCAAGATAAACTATTTTTTTTAAAAAATAAATACTTAGAGTTTCAAGATCTTGTATTATGCAAAAGGAGGAAAACCTGTGTAGTAGGTATAACTTGAAGTCTCCCAAATAAAATGGGCATTTCTGACTTTTCTACCTGGCCAAAAGTTTAGTAGTGTTGAACTCAGTAACAAAAATGGAAGATATAGTGGCCTGAGCGGTGGCACAAGCAGTATGGCATTTGCCTTGCACATGCCTGACCCAGGACAGACCTCGGATCGATCCCCCGGCATCTCATATGATCCCCCCAGGCCAGGAGCGATTTCTGAATGCATAGCCAGGATACCCTTAGGGTCACTAGGTATGGCCCAAAAAAGCAAAAATGGAAGATACAGATAGAAGTAGCCTGCTATAAAGACAGGTCTTATTCCACTTTTTAAGGATGAAATATTTTTCTTTTTGAGGGAGGGGTGTCAAACCCAATGGTAAGGTTTACTCCTGACTCTGTGCTCAGAAACCATTCCTGGCAGGCAGGTTTGGGGGATCAAATGGGATGCTGGGGATCGAACCTGGGTTTGTTGTGTGCAAGCAAACATCATACCTGCTGTGCTATTTCTCCGGCCTTCTGGATTAAATATTTCTAAAATAAGAGCCAACGATAAACTGCATGCCAAACTAGTTTTTATAGTCCTTCATCAAAAGATAATACCATAGAGGGGTCCTCAAACTTTTTAAACAGGGGGCCAGTTCACTATCCCTCAGATCATTGGAGGCCGGACTATAGTAAAAACAAAAACTACGAACAAATTCCTATGCACACTGCATATATCTTATTTTGAAGTGAAGAAACAAATGGGAACAAATACAGTATGTGGCCCGCGGGCCCTAGTTTGAGGACCACTGATAGGTAGATAAATTGTTTTTCTGATGTCTAATCTGACTTTGAGGGCTGAGCACTGGCTTCTTCCACCCAAAATACTGCTCCTTAGTATCTATATGGTAAAAGGTAACATGTTTTGGAGTAAAGTCCATTTTTTAGGAGTTTACAGCCCTTGGTACTCAGGTGTCATGTCAGCTCTGCACTTGGGGGACCATGCTTTGTGCTAGAGCTCAAAACTGGACCTCCTGCATACAAAGCACAGATTCAGTTTTTTTTTATTTATTTATTTTAATTTTTTGGTTTTGGGGCCACACCGGTGATGCTCAGGGATTACTCCTGGCTCTGTGCTCAGAAATGGCTCCTGGCTTGGGGGACCATTTGGGATGCTGGGGGATGGAAGCGCGGTCTGTCCTAGGTCAGCTGCATGCAAGGCAAACACCCTACCACTGCGCTACCACTCCAGCCCCACAGATTCAGTTTATTAAGTTAACTTTCTGACCCACGTAAAGTAAATTTTAAATGAGGCTTGTTTTTAATTTGGGCCCAGAGGTGTCTCCTACTCTAATTATGTAATGAAGGTATTTGTTGTTGCTTTTTGTCTGTCTGTTGGGTCACATCAGGCAGTGCTTTGGGCTGCTCACAGTGATGCTTGTGACTGGTGTGTCAAGGATTGAACCTGGATTGATCACATGCAAGGCCTAACTCCTATATAATCTCTCTGGCCCCCTGCTGTTGCTGCTTTTGGATCGTAGTTTTGGATAGATAGTTTTTCTTAAATGTGTATTCTGTTGTTTGGTGTTTTGTTTTTGATCCAAGGTACTGGGTTGTTTATCCCTAAAGAATATAACCTGATACATGAGAGGACTATAATGAAAAGATTATTGCTTCTTAGACACCCAGCAAAGAAAATGTGTATTTGCCAATAAGATCAGTATGGCGCATGCTGTGTTTATCTGTGTAAGACTTGAACAAAAATTTTTGGAGGTAATTGAATTGATGGTTTTTAAATGAATGGTGAGATTGAACTTTTTACACCTAAGAAACCTGCTCTCATATGACTTTATTTTCTGTCACTTCTAAACTTCTACTGACTCCAGCTGAGAAAATTGACTCAGGCTCGGATTTCCATTTTCAGACATTTATAGGTAGAGTCCACTCTCTGTCATCCACTCCATCACATTCTGTTCTTTTATTCTTTTAAACTTGTTTTTCTCATTTTATACATGGAGCTATATAATGATTATAATGCAGTGTCAACCATGATCATTTGAATTTGTTGTTTTACCCTTTTCATTGATGTCATTACAATCTAACATGTATCTTTGTATAGGTAAATCTGACTGTTTCTGGTTGAACTTCCAATTTTTGATAGCTAAAAATTAGTTATTAACTTTATGAATTACCCATTTGTTTGCTTTTCTTCTCTTAGAAGCTTTCCTTTTATTTCCTTTCCTCTCCTCTCCTTTTCCTTTTCTTCTTCCCTTCCCTCCCCCTCCCTTC
>PVKC010029717.1:0-15038 GCA_004027635.1 Crocidura indochinensis
GCCCGGCCCCAGTATTGATTTTTTATCTAATATTTTTTATTTATTTGACAGAAATATTTAGAGCATTTTAAGAATATTTTATATTATACATAAAACGTGACCCATTAGATTAGTCTGTCAGTTGTAAAATATCACCAATATTTGACTTCCTTTATCATTTTATGATTTATACTACATCCAAATTAAAACACAAGTGAATTTGGTATATCACAATTAAGTGTCTCTTCGAAGGTATGTCTTAGTTTCCTGCTAAAGTTAATATTCACTGTAGCTGGTTGGAAATCTTAGGGTATTTCTCATAATGCACAGATACAAGGCATACCTAACTATTATATTCTAATCTCTTTCTCAATCTAGTATTCCTACAAATTATTTTATTTTCCTTTTATTTAAACTCTGTGGTTACAAAGTTGTTCATTATATAGCTTTCAGTCTTACACCACTTTTCATCCATGCACATTTCCCACCACCAGTGAGCAAGTTTCTTAAAACTTCTAAAGAAAAATGAACAAAAATATTTTCTTTCAAATTTTTATAAAATCTTTGAATATAAATTAAAATCGTAGCATTGAGGTCAATTGTTTTGATTTTAAAAAATAAACATTGTACTAGAGCTATACTATATCTCGTACTAGAGCTATACTATATCTCGGCGGGCATTTATCTTATATGTGACCAAACCGAGTTCAATATCCAGCATCCCTTATGGTCCTACAAGCCTGCCAAGAGTAATTTCTGAGCTCAGAGTTAGGAGTACCCCTAAGCACTGACATGGCCAAAATTTATTTTTCTAATTTTAGAGAAAAACATTATTTTCTAAATGATAACTTAGTTTATAAATACATTTGCATTAGTTAATGCTTATTTAGTAATAATATTCTAGTGTAAAATATTTTATAATATTGATAAAAAAACAATAACTTTCAAAATCTCAAGTAACAGACTTTGAAATAAAATAGAAATATAATTAATACATATAGGATTATAGATATCCAGAAAATAGTTAAATAGTTTAATAGTCCTGTCGGTGCTGGAGACATAGTGTATGAGAGGCAGGCATCTGTTATGACCACAATCCTTGATAACCTATGGCCTCTTAAGTATCACAGCTGGTTATCAAGGTTACTAGAGAATCACCATGTATGGCCCTAGTGGCTCCTAGTACTGTATCTCCAGGTTCTCATAATGTATCTCTTCTCAAGTTATCTGGTCATCACGTTGAGTAACTTATAGTATTCTTGAATCCACTTGGGAATCCACATATAACTAAATGAAAAGTTTAAAAAAATCATATAAATTGGTAGAATAAATTGGGGTCAGGTTGACTCACCTCTAACTATGATGCGACTTCCTCCTGACTCTATGCTCAGGAATCACATGGGGTGCCCAATATCAAATGCAGGTTAGCCATGTACAAGGCATGTGTAATATATCTTACTCTCTGTAATATATCTCTGCTTACTGATGAAGAAGAACTCAAACAATTTACAAACATCAGTTATATCACATTTATTCAAAAGTGTTTCAGAACCTAAGTATATAGATTTGAAAACTTTTGCAGTGAATTGATATGTTTTTCTAACATTTCAAATTGAAGATATTTTATCAAATTGTTATGTATCAAATTCTGAGCATAATTCTTTATGTCTTAAAATTAAATAACACCATCTTGAAAACTTAAGCTGAACTTGTGACACCTTGAACAATCACATTAAATGCATGCTAGAAACTGATTTTTGCATTTGAAAATATTTGGTTTGTGGTAATTGGATTATTTTTCTTAATGGATTATAAATCTGATGAAAGACTATTTTCTTATTTCTATCCTGTCTATCTCAATTGAAGTGCTTCATACATAGAACACATTCAATACACTAAAAGGAATAAATAGCTTAAGAGTCTTCAATATATACAAAAATGATGTATCATTCAGTTCTCATTGCCATATTCTTCTTTTTTAAATCTCAACTCTGCCATATCCAGTTTAGGATTTTTGATGAGCTAATTGTATCTAAACTGGTAGGATAATATTACCAAACTGCTAGGTTGTTATAATTGGGGGGGTAGACCACACCTGATGACACTCAGGGGTTACTCCTAGCTATGCTCTCAGAAATCGCTCCTGGCTTTTGGGATCTCCCAGGAGATCGAACCACGGTCTGTCGTAGGCTAGCGTGGGCAAGGCAGATGCCGTACCACTTGCGCCACTGCTTTGGCATAAGGCTGTTATAAATTTTAAATACATTCATGAATACTATATTCCAGTTTCAGTTCCACATATACAAAAAAGTCTCAAGCGCCAACTTTTTTAACTCAGCACCATCATTTATTTAAGAAATTTTTGTAAGCTATTAAAATATCAGCAATGGGGGGCCGGGCAGTGGCGCTGGAGGTAAGATGTCTGCGCTAACGTAGGACGGACCTTGGTTCGATCCCCCGGTTCCCCATATGGTCCCCCGTGCCTGCCAGGAGCGACTTCTGAGCGAATAGCCAGGAGTAACCTGAGCGTCACCGGGTGTGGCCCCAAAAAACAAACAAACAAACAAAAATATATATATATATATCAGCAATGTACGAAGAGATGCCATTTACTTGAATTACATTAAATATTTACCACATTAGAAAAAAGTAGGCACAAAAATGCTAAAGTATTTTATTAATCATTATTGATGACATTATCTGGCAGTAACATCTGAAAACACAATTGTGAGTATATGAGAATGAAAGGTAAATACTGTTACATTACATGAAAACTTTCATGTAATTACCTGTAAATATATGGAGTAATCCTCAAGATAGCTCCAGACAACGTAACATGCTATGCTAAGAATCAATGATTCATAAATATATTTGATATTCAGGAATGCTTTCAGTTTTAAATATAGTGAGGAAATTTGCACATGAATCATTACTGTACAAAGGGTATTAATGTAATGCATAGCTCAGTACTGTTTTTTTAGTGTAAAGGAATAGTGAATTCACTGTATTAGGAAGTAGGGCAAGAGAAATGATGCTATCAAAAACAGTTAAAGACACTAAAGACATTTGAATATTGTAATTTTAATAAATTATCTATTACATATAAATCATAACATTTTTCTGTACTAAGTGAACTCTAATTACATTTAAAAAACACAAAAAGGTGACTGTATCATAGATTACTTTTTAAACTGATTATCCATGTGAATGATGAAATTATCATTCATAGTTTGACTATTGAAGTTTAGGGGGTGATCCTCACTACAAAAATAGACAAATAGATATTCCCACATATAATTAAATCATTTCTGCAGTTCACTTATCGCATTGCAGTTTTATTTCTGCACCTAAGGGAAAAGTTGAGCCAGTGAGAAGCAAAGAATTAAACTCAAGGGACACACTAACTTAATGGAAATAATTTCTACACATGCAATGTTTCTTTCTTTTTGATCAGGCACATATTTTTCTCTATTTTATATATGTGAAAGCTAGATATAGCAAAACTAACAAACTATGCTTTTATTATGTTGAATAAAAATATAATTTAATTTAATAGTAATACTTAAATATTTTTTCTTTTTCTATTTTTTATTTCTTCATTTTTTTCAATGAGAAAATTAGCCAATATTGACCTAAGCAATGTGTACCATGTTCTTGTTCGGAAAGAATTTACTGATTTTAACTGAAATTTTTATTATTTATTATAGTTATCTCTAGAGTAGCTAGATTAAAAATAAGGTGAGCTATGTAAAAATGTATAATATATAAATAGAAGGCATAAAATATATGTATAAAGATCAATCAAAAGAAAAATCTATACAGCTTCTTTTTGCTTCTCAGCATACATACTCTACTATCACATGATTTCCTACTCTCAGGACTTTGTCCCTTGCCAATACCGGGAAGAAATAGCATTTTCCATCCTATCTAAAATGAAAGATTATAGTTGTGGATCGCTTTAAAGTTAGCAAACCATATTAGGTTGACATTATGTATCATTTACAGATGATTTGTTTGTTGGGAATATGCATTTTCATTGTTTTTACATTCCTTTGATTACATTATGAAGTTTATACTGGTATGGAAAATATAATACTCTTGGGAAAATATAACGATTGTGAAATAGCTAATAAGTCAAGGTTCACTAATTTGGAAAAATGGAAACAAAAAGAGCTCGTGACTTGATGAGGCATTGGAATCAGAGCTGCTTCATATGACATGTAAACTTGTACTATTCCCAAAGAGGCCATCAAAAATAGCCGATCTGGGTCTATGTTAATGAGTACAGAAAATTACTTTGTATTGTCCAGGAAGTGTATGCAATTAGATGTGTAAATGCTTTTAATACTTGCAGAAAGTTTGCTCTTTTCAAAATGGGCTAGTTCCTCTGCTATCTTCAACTCTAAAATGTGTTTATTATTTCTGCATAAAATAGAGAAAAGCATGCAATTCTTCGTCCTGAATTAGAATGAATAATAAATTTATGGTGATTTACTATTATATAGATGATATGAAAGCAAAAGCACGTAAGATGTTTTGAAAAGTACACAGAGTCTGCATTTCATTTCCTTTTTCACATACCACAGACACAGGATCAAATGCCTTAGAAGAAAAAAAAAATCCAAAAGGAATTGTACATCAAAGTTCTCTACTTTGTGATTTATAATTAAGTTAGCAGCAATTATACAGGGCTAACCGTTTCCAAAGATATTTCGTAGGTTTCTTTATTAACTTAGAAATATTTATTAACTTAGAAATATAGATATATGAAAATATTATTCTATTTAAATAAAGTATAAATTCCTTAAAAGAGTTGAATAAAACAAAACAGATCATCTTGTTTATATGATTGCATTAAATTATTAAGTCCTTTAATGGAATTGAGAGTTATTGAGCCTATTTCTCTCTCTTACAGCAACAGCTGTCTCCAGTGAACAGAATCCTGTTATTATCATTGCTGTTGTTGCTGTAGCAGGGACCATAATTTTGGTATTCATGGTCTTTGGTTTCATCATCGGAAGAAGGTAGGGAATAAATACATTCTAATTTTTACCATATAATGTATTTTTATTGTGAGTTGTTATTACTAAAGCATTTAGTATATTATGATAAATATAGTCTTTGCAGAAGAATGGTTAATGTAATTTTTATTGGATGATTTTTGAAAATAATTTTCAGTGTTAGCATTTTATGATAAATATTGATGATACTTGTAAACTATTTGTTCCTATAATTATTTATTAGTAGTTTATTTCTATTATCCGTTGGAACTTAAAATATATAGACTCTTGCCCAAATCAGTACTTTACGAATTTTCTTCCACTTTTTTTTAATAAGACCACTTAAAAAACAAAATCTATTTCTGTTTTCACAAAGTAATTTGATAAAACATTAGCTCATTGATAAAGTTGAATAATTCTAGATATGTTCTTTCTGCGTTGTCCCACAGACCCTTGATTTTCCTTACTTTTTTTAATTATTTGACTTCCTTATAAATTTAGCTCATATTAAACAAGTTTATACTAGGAAGGGAAGTCTTCATATTCTATTTATAGTTTTAATCCTTCAGTTGCTAAATTTATTAAAGTTAAGGTGTGTCATTTAATAAAAAGCATTTTTGTAAAATAAAGTAAGGTGTGTAATGCTGAATTTTATAGTAAGGTTATAATTAATGTCATTACTATTTTTTTCAGGCATTGTGGATATAGTAAAGCTGACCAAGAGGGGGATGAAGAACTTTACTTTCATTGTAAGTGTTTGGCTTTTCTTTATTATAATATACCACAGTACAGAAATCTGTTTGCTAAGAAGAGCATGAAAAATTCCTAATTCATCATGCTTGAAATTATATGAGTTTAGGATGCTGTTTCAAAACTCTCAAATCAAAAATATGTAATGTGGAATTTTGAAAATAAAATATCTTCGGAGAATTTTTCTCGAAAGGAAGATTAATAACTGTAGAATGTTACAGTTGCTTTCATGTCATAGTTTTTTCTTTTGCAAACTCTGCCCAAGTGTTCCATACCATTATATTAATAATTCATTAACTGTTGCATGAGCCTACATTCTAACTAAGCAATTAATTTTAAATTAGGAAAATCTGCTCTTTTTCCTAAGCCAATAAATAATGCTGCAGGAAAGACTTAGCTGAAGAACCTCTTTTTTTTTTTTTTTGTCAAGATACTCTGAATTATCTATGACATATATGTGTTTCATAGAACATACCTAGTAAAATTAAATTCTCAGTTACTTTCCTGTCAATTTGGGTTACTTTATTCATAAAATTTTTATTTGATAAATCACATACAGAAGAGAGCTTGGGAACCATATAAAATAATAATTGATTAAATTAATTAAAATAATTATAATTAATACATTAATTATATTTTTGAAATATGAATAGTAGGTACAAGTAAGGTATGTCTGAGTAAATGATATTAAATAATTTCGAGCAGTCAAAATCCAATCAGCTGATTTCAGTTGTGTCAATTTAAGAAGTGATTACCCAAATTCAATATTTGTCTTTGAAATCCTTGAAACCACCTATATAATTTTTTAATGACTTACTATCTTCTTAGTAGTTAAAACATTGCTAAATTTTGTCACAAATGAACAGGTTTTTTAAGTGTGAAAAACAGTACATCTTTGGCTATATGTCAAAATTTACCTCACTTGTGATATTATTACTTTGCCATCTTAAATTTATAAATATTTGAGCATAATCCAAAACATGAGTTAAATCTCAGTTTTTGACTATTATCATCATTGCTAAGTTTCTTCATTGCTTTTATTTGTTGAAAAGCCACCTCTCCATAGTTTTCTAAAGAAATGGCTTAACTTAAACACATTCAAATCGATTCTGAAACTAAAAAATTGCATCATCCAGTCAGGGGTCCTCAGACTTTTTAAACAGGGGCCCAGTTCACTGTCCCTCAGATCATTGGAGGGCCAGACTATAGTAAAAACAAAAATTATGAACAATTTCCTATGCACACTGCATACATACATCTTATTTTGATGCAAAGAAACAAAACAGGAACAAATACAATATGTGGTCCATGAACTGTAGTTTGAGGACCACTGAAAAGACAGGAAAAGCATGTAAGATACTACAAATTAAGTAGAAATTTATGGCCAAAGATAGCTTTTATTGTTAAGGTTCACAGAGAGTCCTAAGAATTTTGCAGCATAATTTAAGAAATAGATTTTTTTCCTGCATGGTGTCCAGAAATATCTAAGTATCAATTATCTAAGCCTCACAATTCTTGAGTTCACTACTGATTCTAGCATTTACCCCCCATGATTAAAAAATATCTGTCGCTATTTTTTTTTTGTTGCTTATTCAGGAAGTATATCTTTCTGTGGCAGATCTCATTTATGTATGTCTAAAGTGTATAGCTAGAAATGTAGACCAAACATTAAGACTTTTTATTTTTCTGCCATATATTAAATTAAAACATATAGGGACCATCTAAAATACACATCTATGTGACCTGAGCAGTGGTACAGGGTAAGGCTTTTTTGCCTTGGATGAAGTCAATCGGACTCAATCCTGGCATTTCATATGGTTGCCTGAGAACCTGCAAGTAGTAATTTTTAAACTCAGAGCCAGCAGTAATTCCTGGGCACATCCAGGTGTGGCCTCAATAAACAGAAAAAATAGATAGCCATAGTGTATTTGTCTTACACAAGTCCAACTGACTTGAATTCTATCAGCCATTGCTATCAGCCCCCCCCCCCCCAGTTCTGCCAGTTCTGAACTCTAAGTGCAAATTCAGGAATCATTTCCGAGCACTAATAGATGTGTACCAAAAGTAAATAGATTAAATAGATTAATTAAAAACAAATATTAATGATATCCATGTATTTGTAAGTCAGAAAATATGTACAGAATTTAAGACAGTTACTTTGTATGCAGCCATTCTTATTTTTGATCACAACTCTCACGAAAAAGTCCCCAGAGATGTCAGGTGAAATCCCTAAAGAGATTCCAGAAGAAGCCCTTGAGCAACTGCTGGTTATGGACCAAAAAAATAATGACTACCAGCTTAAAATAAATTTTAAAGTATATATGTGTGTGTGTATGTGTGTGTGTGTGTGTGTGTGTGTGTGTGTGTGTGTGTGTGTGTATGTAGAGAATAAAATAAATCTTTAGTTCCTGGAATCCCAGATTCTACCTATTTGGAAATAATTTAGTAGAAGAACCAATTAATATAAATTTAATCATAAGCCATTTTCCCTTTATTGAGCACATCTAAGATATCTCAAATTTATTAGATAGTTTAGTATATTTGTATTTACCATGTAGGTTAAGAAAGAGAGTAAATGGAAACATGTCTTATCTAAAATTTATTATATAACATTATGTTTCATAGTCATAAGTGAATTTTATTCTTTAGTCAGTCAGTAATATTATGATGTTGACATTTGTTTTGATAGAGTTATCCATTTGTAATTAAAACAAAATATATAGTTGCATGTTTACTTGACAACATAGACAAGACGCTGTTTTATCTCTCTAGCAAAATATCATTGATGGTTTTAAGATATCTAACATTCATGAGAATATAAATGATATATTAAAATACAAGAGTGTACACTGCTAATATAAATAACGGATTGGAATTCATGAAAATTACTAGTATTTCCCTTATTTAAAGCATCCAGTTTTAAATGAATAATGAAAAGTTAAAGTATGTGTTACATATTCAAACTTCGTAAATACTGATATTTTAATTGCCTTTTATAGAAGGATATCTTTACTTGCCATATGATAAGAACCAAGCACTTCATAAAATCAAACTTTGATTTTATGACTTTATGTGAAATAAGTAAAGTATAGTACTGTGTTCAGTATTTCCAACTCTGTCATTTTATTCCTTGTGGATATAGACAATTCTTAGGTACTAAGATACCAGATTGAATTATTTGTAGAAAAATGAACGCAACCATTTAACTTTAGCTTTTAGAGAACTGAACTTAATAGACTGTCCAGTCATTTATATCAGGTGCCCGCAAATTCCCATGTCAAGTGCTACATTTAAGGATATAAAAACAATGGAGGAATTTAGTTAAGCAATTCCAATTTACATTTTGTTTCCTCCTATCATTTCGTCAAATAACATCTTTGAATCCAAACTGGGCAGTATTTCATGTTTTTGTGCCAAAATTGTACTAGCCTGTCAAAATGTTTTATGACAGCATGAATAAAGATCCTTCAGAGATTCATTTGTGATGCAGAAGGTTACCTCCAATCTAGCTCCCTTATCACGAAACAAATCAAATAAGCAAGAAAAGAAAGAAGGAAAAAATAGAAAAGGGGAAGATGGCTCATTCTCCATCTGCCTGCCAATCTAGGAGGTTAACCTATTGTTTTCTTCCCTTCTCTCTTTTTCTCTTCCCCACCCCTCTTCCCTGTACTCCTTCTTCTCTCTTTTCTCTTTCTATCCCCTCTCTCTTTTCTTCTGTTTTTTTTCATGTTCAGCTTTAGTAACAAATGAGCATCTGTCAGTTTTATAAACTGCAACAATTATTGTTTAAGACAATCAATTTTGGATACACAACTACAGCAGAATAAATCAAGATTTTAAAATCACATTTTCCTTTATAATTTTGCTTCTTTTTGTTTATTATGTATTTATTTTTAAATATAATTTTAATTTAATGTAATGACATAAGCACAGTTAGGCTGCAGTGTAATACATAAGGAATTCTATTGTTCTCCAAATAGTAAGATTTAATGAAAAGATTGTTCGGTGGCTTTGTTAAAAAACAATAAAGGTTTTTTTATTGAGGATATAGTGTAATTCTTTTTCATTGCAATCATATAAGCAAATATATGCCTACCTGACTTTTATTTGTCTAACCAAATAATAGCTTTGAAAGATATCATTGTACTTAATTATGATTTAAAGTCGACATAGCATAATCTGTTACCTGCATGCTTCTGGGTGCATTTTAAGATTTTGACTTTTAAGATGATTCAATGTTGTTTGAATTTTGACTACCATTCCTGAGAGACATCATGGCTACCTCTTTACAAAGCCTTATAAATGAAAGTCATATGAACCATTCCTCTTTCAAATTACTGTCATACAAGGTTATCAGATCCCAGGAATCTTGTAAATTTTTTAACTTTACCCTGTATTTTGTACATTTGGCCTCTGTTGCTCTTCAAGGTGAAGATGAAACTGTGTCTTAAGTATATTTATATCTGACTCTGTGATAGTAGTCCCTCACATCTTGTATTAATTTTATGTATGTCAACAGTGGTTGCTTTTTTAAAAAAATAAATCTAAAAATAAGAAGGATGTCTAAATGTTTTAATAATGATGTCAGTGTAGTAGGCTACCTGTAAATGAAATGTCTTCTTTACCCAGTGTATTAATTTGATTGATTGACTGACTGATAGATTTACAAATGTGTTTCCAAGTCTATTACAAACCTTAATATGGCATGAACTGTGCCATGATAAGTGGTGAATTTAATTAAACCTCCAGTCATGTCAGAACATTTTGGTGATGTCTTTTGTTGATTTACTGGAAAAGCAATTCAGTTAGTAACCTATAAGCTGGATCCCATGTTACCTATAGAGGCTTGCAGATAATACCTATACGCCAGCAGACTGAAGTAGTCTGTTAAAACGGCTGTGAATCAGGTGATGTGGAAGCAAGTTCACTGTTCCAAGGAGCACTCTGCATAATGAAATTCCTGGGCTGACTGCACAATAAGTGCTTTGCTTCATCACAGTCATGCTTTCTTACATCATTACAGTTAAATTTCCAGGCACCAAAACCTACATTGACCCTGAAACCTATGAGGACCCAAATAGAGCTGTCCATCAATTCGCCAAGGAGCTTGATGCCTCCTGTATTAAAATTGAGCGTGTGATTGGTGCAGGTAAGGCTGTTGTAGCTTCCTTTTTTTAGCTGTTCCATTTAGCCTGGATCGAAAGTCATACATCATAATGACAGGCAAATAATTATACCACAAGAATAAAACGTTTGCATATACCTGAATTGTTAGAAGCGATGAGGCTACACTTATTTATGAAATCTCAAAAAAAAAGTAAAATAGAAGCATAGGCATAGTGAATCTGCATATTATTTCTGTTTGATTTCAAATGTGTTGTTTTATGACGTGATGTTTTAGAATAGTTCCGGGCTGTGTTACTGCGAGTATGGAGATACAAGGGCTAGAGATAAATCTCAGTGTTCTATTTATTTTAAGGCAAGTTAAACCACTTGTATTGCATATGTGAAGATCCTAGGTTAAATCTTCGGCACTTCAAAAACTTTACTTCAGATAAAACAATTGACTATTCTTTTGCCTCTCCCACTCCAAAATTGACTATTCTTGAATTTTACTGGAATATATATATCTTTTTACTGATTTACCATATTTTTGCAACTTTTGCTTTTTTTTTGTTGTTGTTGTTGGGAGCAATCCTCAGCAATCTCTAGGGAGTAAGAGGCCATTCATGGCCATGCTCAAAGAACAAGGCCAGGTAATTCAATGAAAATGAAGAACTGCTGCTTGGACCTATTGTGCCGGGGATCACCAAGGCCATTGGTGGTTCTGATATCCTTCGGCCATACCTGAGGGTGCTCACGGGCTCCAGGGATATACTCAGCATTGCTTAGGGGGTCATGTGGTATCAGGTTTTAAATTAAGGTCCTAGTTCAAGTAAAGTCATTGTCTCTTGAGAGCTGCACTCTTATTTCAGCCACCAAATCTTTCAACTTCACCTTGCTTTCTTGCATTTTTGTTATGTAACCATTGTACTATTTAATTCTGTGACAAAAATATGAATGGGATACTTAAGATATTATCTTCTAGAAATACAGTATGTTTTCAAAAGAATTAAGCATTTGTGAAGCCAAGACTTGTAAAAGTAGCTGTTGTAATGTAAATGAAATCACAGCATTTAAATCTATAGAAAATATTTGCTTTTGGGATTTTAAAAGTAATATCAGTGTATACAGTAGCATTTTCTAATGTGCCCTTATGCTTTAGTTGCAGTATGCATTATACAGTGTATTTCAAATCTAAATGTTATTTCTGAAAGTGCTTTTGTTAAATCCAGTTTAAAAATTGTACTAAGAACATGGACAAAGTGCTCTCTTTCATATGCAGCATAGAAAAATAAAACATAGCAGGGGAATAACAAATGTCCAAAGGCACAAAAACTGAGAACCAATCTTATTAGTAATCCTACAATGGGGAATATATGTGATGGGAAAACACCTGGATACTTGGCGCAAAGCAGACACTCTGGTGAAGGAGGTGGTACTCAGATGTTTTATGTAAGAAATCCTACCATGAATAGCTTTGCAGACCATTATCCCTCAAATAAGACAAAAGTAAAAACACTGCTTGGGCAGCATGTCATTTAGAAGAGCTGAAAAGTGACTTTGAAGAATGTTATGTGTTCCATTTTGAGAAAAGATAATTCTGAAGACACTGGTCTTTCTGTTACTTCAGGAGAATTTGGAGAAGTCTGCAGTGGTCGCCTGAAGCTCCCAGGGAAAAGAGATGTTGCTGTAGCCATCAAAACCCTGAAAGTTGGTTATACAGAAAAACAAAGGAGAGACTTTTTGTGTGAAGCAAGTATCATGGGGCAGTTTGACCACCCAAATGTTGTCCATTTGGAAGGGGTTGTTACAAGAGGTAGATATTAATTTTATTTTTTACTTATAAAAAAGTGACATTTTGTGCATAGTAAAGTCAAATAGTGATCATAGTCAAAATGGAATGGGAATCTTTCATTGGGGATAGGGCATGTGACAGATTAAATCAACCTTTGATTTTAGAAAAATGATCAAGGAGACATTGAGATAGTATAGAAAGTAAGGTGCTTGCCTTGCACACAGACAATCTGAGTTTGGTCCTTGGTACCCCATGTGGTCCTCCATGCCCTTTGAAGAGTGATCATTAAGTAGATTCAATGGGGCCGGGCGGTGGCGCTGGAGGTAATGTGCCTGTCTTGCCTGCACTAGCCTAGGATGGACCACGGTTCGATCCCCCGGTTCCCATATTGTCCCCCAAGCCAGGCGCGACTTCTGAGCACATAGCCATGAGTAATCCCTGAGCGTCATCGGTGTGGCCCAAAAACACACACACACACACACACACACAAAAAAAGTAGATCCAAGAGTAAGTCCTGAGTACTGTGAAAGGGGCACCAAAAATGAATAAAAAATAGCAAAATGTTCAGGTTAAATTAAGCATAAATAGAAGTAAAAAAAAAACCTGATAGATTGATTTACTAATAGATGTCCACTAAATTCAGAAGCCATAAAATTGGTTGTTAATTCTATGTCATTTTCTCTTTTTTTTTCCACAAAGCGAGAATCAGAGGAATGCTTGACTTATTGTTTAAAATGTATGAATATGACATTCTTAGCATAGCAACATTCCTAGAAAAACACTTGAAGGCATACAACTCACTCATTCAGACTTTCCTGAGGGTGCAATGTAATGAGACAAGTATTGCCTTGATTTTTAAGGTGTGATATCTAAAGCAATCTTTTTTTTTTGGTTTGTTTTATATATGTGTATGTACATATGTCTGTATATATTTGATTTTAGGGAAGCCAGTCATGATTGTCATAGAATTCATGGAAAATGGAGCACTGGATGCATTTCTCAGGGTAAGTAACAGAATCATATGTCATTAAAATATATTGTGCATAGTAAGAATGTCTGGAACTTTATTTTTGCAAGGTGGTTGTAGTATTATAAAACTTATTAGGTCATAAAATGATGTTTAAAAATAGGAAAATAAACTGAAGTTTGGAACTAGAATCATTTTTTTAACATTATGAAGCAGTTGCTATTAATACTTACCTCAAAAATAGGGACTATCTGAAGTACCTCTACTTTAATGCATTTGACTTTTTTCATAAAATTTAAACATGGGACCAGAGCAATGGCACAGGCAGTAGGGCATTTGCCTTGCACGCTCTAATTTATTCAATCCCCTGGCATTCCATATTGTCCCCAAGCCAGGAGTGATTTCTCAGCACATAGCCAGGAGTAACTCCTGAGCATCACTGGGTGTGGCCCCCCAAAAATAAAAAAGCAAAAAAACAAAACAAAACCAACAACTTCATTAAACACAAATGCATTTCAGAGAAGATCAAAAAATGAGATAACTATTCATTACTGGATCAGTAATCCCAACTGCTTTATGGATCTGTTTATAACACTATCATGTTAATATTGAACATAAAAATATAACATTAATATCGAATTGTTGGTATTAAATGGAAAATGATAAGTATCCAGGTATGTATATACTTTATTCTTAGATACTTATAATTAAGAATCTAAATAGTTGTTAAAAAAATTTTAATAGACTCTAGAAAAATAGTCTAAAGAATAAGAGGACAAAGTTAACATTCACAGGATAGAATGAATCATTTAACTTAGTTTTGTTATCAGACAGTATTCAGATAAATAGTTCTTGCTAGGATTTAGTAATATTTAGTAATTTAGTAATAAAATTTAGTTAGTAATAGATCTATTAACTCATTGGAAGAATGTCTCAAATATGCTTTGTTAATCAAACCTAGGATATCAAACCTATCAAATTCAGTTGAAGAAAATTTAGAATAAAAAGTGGATTATAGGGGTTGAAGAGATAGCAGAAAGGTGTTTGCCTTCCACACAGCCAGCCCAAGATGAACCAGGTTCGATTTCTGGCATCCCATATGATCCCCTGAGTCTGCCAGGAGCAATTTCTGAGTTGCAGAGCCAGGAGTAACCCCTGAACACAACAGGGTGTGTCTCAAAAACAAACAAAAATAAAGAGCGGATTATAAATTTCTAGTGATGAATCCATTGTAGAAATGTTCAATTCCACTTGATAACAATTATCTTTAAAGACTGTTACAATGAATGCTCTTCAAAATAGCAAAATAAGGAAAGGAACCTGTTGAAAATAAAATCAGCTCATACTGTCTTTCGTTCTATTATTTTTTTACTTCTTTGTTCCTATTGTTTATGCTCAACACTTTTTTCTTCTTTGCCTTTTTTTAAATTTTTGAGAAAAATGT
>PVKC010029718.1:0-15034 GCA_004027635.1 Crocidura indochinensis
TGGAGGATGGAGCCACGTGGCCTGGGAGAGCAGACAGAGGCCTCCATCTCCATCCATCTCCATCCAGCGTCATCTTTATTTATTTAAGACAACACTTGAGGAAAATATATAACATTCTTTTCACATACATACAGTTATTTAATGCCCAATAATCTTCATCCTAAATAATTCTCTTTTCTACAAATTATGTTATTGCCCCATACTATCATTATGAATAAATATATTTTTTCAAGAAAATTATACTTTTCTGTTGAGGTATGTCAGCTCAGAGGCTTTTCTCATCATTCTACTCAGTCACCTCTGATGACATCCTAAGAGCACTTATAACCAAAGGGCATGGCTTTGATTAATTGTATAATCAGAAACCAGGAATTAGAATTTAGCCCAGAAGCAAGCCTTTTTGGTGGCTAGCTGGCTAGAGAGATCATGAAGCCATTTGCCAGAAATGTGGCTATTTTTAGCAGAGATGCAACCCAACATGATTGAAGCTTAAAATTTCACAAGTGATTTTCTTCTGTGATAACTAATAGATTGAAAGCATTGTTAAGAGTAGATGAGTCACCCAAACAATTTAAAAGTTACTTAAAGTAGAATCCATTCAGGTCATTAAATAACTATTTACATGTGTTAGTATGTAACATAGTGTGTTTTATGGGGACATTAACTTGCATTCTTATGAAAACTCCTTTTTCAAACACTCGTTTAAATTTTTTATCTTGGGTTTAGCAGGAAGCCATTTCTTTGATAGACTAACCCAACTTTTGCAATACAAAGGCAAGTGAGAACAAAAAAGTTCTGTAAGTTATAAAAGTTAGCTAAGCATGTACAATGTCTGTTCAAAAGTGTCCCGAAATTAGTCACAAAGATGAGAAGAAGCACATGTGAATGCTTAATAAGCAGTGTCAATCATTCCAAGCCAAGGAAAGTGGGAACCTTCTAGAGTATTTTAGTGCCTTCTACCCATTTCCAAAGAAAAACTGGTAAATAAGCATCATCACAATCCAAATGTTCAAGTGTCCTGAGCAGTTTCCATTCAAGACAGTGATAGTACTAACTAGCAAGCTAGCATTGTGCAGCTTAAGTTTCGATTGGAAGGATGGGTTTTGTTTGTTCATTGCATTTTGCCTGACCCTTTTGATCAGACACACAAGTCTACAAAAAGAGAGCTATGCTTCCCATATCCAGGTAGAAGTCTCAAGAACAATGACACCTAGAAATGGTGTAAGTAGCAGGGAAAAGAAGGAAATAAAGAAATCTCTTTCTGAGGACAGAGAAAATGGAACAGGCAGCCATTCCGAAAAGATTCTATAGATTATAAAGAACAAAGTCGCATCAACGGAATCAGACCAACTAGGAAAGTCTCCAACAGAGAAAACCCATACATTTCCTCTCAAGAAGTCTAAAGTTTGGGTCTTCATAACATGAAATCAGGTCACAGAGAGAAGAGAGAGAGAAATAGAAGAGAAAAAGAGATAGAGCTACAGAGCATATATATCTGTGTAGATATTTGTTACCTAAAATCTTGCTAACTTTTCCATAATTTCTAGGCACGCTTGGTATTCCTTGGGAAAATGACAAAACAAGCAGCAACTGGCCTCTCATTATGTATTTTTACTTTTCTATATTCTGTTCTTGGTAGTAAAAGTAGAAAGGGAGTTTGGAGATGCCATGTTAACATTTGCATTAATTCACACTTTCTTTGGAAGTTTAATCCTATCAGTCAGGAAATGATAAAAATTTAGGTTCTTTAATTTATGTAAATGTGCATGCCTTATTGGCTGTTCTTAACTACCTATGAGTAATTATTATTTGTTGCCCTATTTTCACAAAATAGCAAGTTCAGTCTCTTTTGTAGCACCTAATTGTTATGTAGGTCATAGCTTTTGAACTTGTACTGACCATGTTGCCTTTGCTCAATTCAGAATACTATTTTAAAGGAGTGCATTTTTCACATCCAAAATGACCTAGTCAGAGCAGTGATCACACAACTTATAATGTGACGTGAACTAGAGCAATTGGAGAAAGACGGTTGGTAATTTAGAAATGTGGAATTTATAGATGCATGAATGTAGCCTCCAGTTGATCCACGTTCCTATCTCTGAATCCCCTGCTGCCTCCTTATCTTTTATGGATCTCAGTGATCCTTATTACCCACCATGGAATAAGTAAAAAGAAAAAGGCATGAAATTCAAAGTTTTTTTTAAGTAAAACTTTTAAAGAGTTTCTGAAGAACATAGTCCAGAGGAATAGCTAAAAGGAAGTTTGGAGAATGTTAAGTTTCCTCTATTTATCCTTTGCATCTCAGTAGCACAAATCATTGGGTGTTGACTTCATTTCCATATTATACTAATCCACATTGTCATCTACATTCAAGATCTCAGTTAAAATAGGATTTTGTATCACCACTAGAGGACCTATGACAGAAGCAAAGCACATCCCTACACAGAAGACAAAAGAGCGAGTCATCTAAAGAAGTATTGGTTTTTTTCTGCTTTGACACTATTTCAACAACTTCAGAGGGTATCCACTTGGATAGAGAAAAATCAACCTAAAACTTTTTAGGTCTTATGCTCTTCAGTTTATATCAACTCACTTTCTTGTTTTTAGAAGAGTTGGTGGAAGAGACTTCCAAGCCTATACCACATTATGTGCTGCCAGGAATACAACTTGCACCCCGAACATATCAGGAATGTATTCCAGTTCTTTGGGCTATCTCCAAACCTACAACTGAATTTTTAAAGTGTGAAAACAGAATCATTTTAACAAAGATTATTTTTATATGGCTTAATGGATGATGTACAATGCCAAAGTCTCCAATCTTGCCCAGGTTGTGATTCCAAAATTTGGTTATATTATCATTAAAATCTAATATACAGAGAGCCACATCCCCAGATTGACTCCAGTCCTTGAAAAATATGTAACTTATTATAGATTCCTAGACTTGCTTATTCTGGACATATTTTGTGCAATCAACTTCCCAAACTGGTGATTTCGAGACAGCCATGGCCATTAATTTTTTACCCCCTTGGAACAAAATTGAGATAAAGAAGAAATAAGAACAAAATTGAGACCTATGGGGGCCGGAGTAATAGCACAGTGGTAGAGCGTTTGCCATGCATATGGCCAGCCCAGGATGAACTCGAGTTCAATTTCCAGCATCCCATATGATCCCCATAGCCTTCCAGGAGTGATTTCTGAGTGAAGAGTCAGGAGTGACCTCTGAGCACCCCCCCAAAAAAAACTGATATCTAAAAAACTACTGGTAAATTATTAGGTGAAAGGAGAAGTGGAGCATAATTGAGGAAAAGAAAAGAATCTTTCAAATCAGTATGCAGGAAATTGTATAGCTAGAAGAATATGGCTCAAGGAATATTCCATATATTTTTGGTCCAGCCAACACCAACACTTGAGAAGCAATCAGGAGCCTGAAAATATAGGCTCTTGGATGCTATGCTGAACAAGTTGATTATTCTTAATATGCATTAAGTAGTAGATTATTCTTAATATGCATTAAGTAGTTTTAAATATAGTAGAGATGACTATGTTTATTCTAAAGAAAGATCACTGTAAACTTGTAGGATAGTGAGGCTGTTGGATTGTGAAACAGAGTAGTTTCCTGAATGGGGAAGAATTTGAGTTGGATTCAAATTATAGAAAATTTATTCAGGAATAATGTAATAATGTGAGATTAGGAAGACAGGAAAATGATCAGGCCCAAATGTGAAAATTACTGAAAATAGAAGTAGGGGCCAGAGAACTAGTTCAAACAGTCTAAGAGAATACAGTACCTGTAGGAAGCCTGAATTCAATCTGAAACAAATGACCCCTCCACCAGGAATCACCACCAGGTAAATATGAGTTTCTCTAGAACACCACCAAATAGGCTCAAAATAACCAATTAGATTGAACTGTGTAGCTTAAGAACGGATATGGTAAAATCTATAATATGTAATAGAAGCTATAGCATAAACTGATGACAAATTCATAGAGAAGCCACAACTGCACACTGACCAGTTGTATTTCAAAAGCAACGAAGACTGTAAGAGTCTTATCATGGTCCAATTTTAGAAAACAAATTCAAGGAGTAAGTAAAGTTTTATTTTGAGCAATTATATTGACCTGTGAGCTCTTACAAGCTGAAAGAATTTCTTCTTTGTATTATACCAGTTACATATGTCTGGTGCCCAATTAATATTCATTTAATTGACTGGAGGATGCTTAGATGGATAGGTAAATGGAAGGATGAATGAAAGGTTGAGCAATAAATAGATGAATCATTAAACCACAGGACAAATGAGCTTTGGATGATATAATTTATCAGAAAGAGCAAAACGTTTGGGAATCCCATAAAATAGGCAATGGGATCCCCACTATAGCCTACAGGAACTAAGAGAGAAAATAAATCAACTTCATTCCTTCTAATGAGTTCTGTATCTTGGTCCTCAATAATTAAGTGTGTCTCCCAGAAGTTTTCCATGAAAAATACATACCACACTATGGCTGATTTTCCCCTGTTAGTCTATCTAAAAAACTCAGTTGTATAAGTATTTACCTACTTACACTGAGAATAAAATGAATTCCATCATTAGGATCATATATTCAACCTTAACAATAGTTTTTTAAAAAAAAAAAGTTCAGTACAACCGAAGGACAGCCATGAATGTTCCCCCTGAGATTTACTACACCTTCTCACACCTAAAATAAACTCTTATAACCAGCTCCTTAATGAGAAAGAATAACTCGTTTCCTTGATTAATTGCACACTGTAGAAAAAAAGACTATGTAGGAGGTAATAATTTATGGTAGCAATTTGAGGTGATTTTTGTCTTAAACTTTCTATGGTTTCATATTGTAAATTTTGGAAAACATAGTACTTTGTCAAAAAAAAAGGAGGAGAATGGAAGAAGTAAAATAAATATTTAAGCCCAGAGAGATCATTCCAACAAATGTTCATTCTTAGATCATCTGTTCTTCATTTCATGATATATGTTATAAACAAAAGCCTCACTCCAACTCACATTGCCACACACTTTAAAATTCTGCAAATATGTTAGTTTTCATATATAATGCATTGTTGTAGTTTGATTTCACAGATAACACTACTAATGGAATTGTTTGCCATATATGCGGTTAAGGTTAAAAATCTCTGAGAGAGACTAACTGTCTTGCCACATGGGCAGATGCATGGGAGGACTGTCCTATTTTTGCAACTCTAAAGACCATTTTAGAACAAATCATTTCTCATGACTGTCTCTTTGCTCAATGGGTTACTGATGTCTGCTTTAAAAGAGCTACATGGATTTACTCACTGCCAAGTGGGTCTTTTGGCTGCTGCTCTGCCTGGAATATCTTAACTACATAACACGGCTTTAAATTGTATTTCAAGATGACAAGTTAACATTTCTTCTTCTGGAACCTACAGTCATCTCCTGTTTCAGTTTTAAGACAGCTGCTAAAGATTTTTTGTCTTTAGACAGAGAAACAAAATAGAATCAGGCAGGGTTAGCAAATGCTGGTACATGATGAAGAGGATGTTTTGTTTTTCTGAAGAGTTCTTTTTAGAGCTGCTTCCAGTTCATAACAGTTACATATAAGTGCAGAATTTCCATGTACACCTTCCCCATACATGTTTGTCTCTCCTATTATTTTTGCCGCCAACAGATCCCCATTGGTTGCAACGGATGAATCTACTCTACCAGCCCTGCCCACAGTTTACACTAGGGTTTGCTCTTGGTAATGAGCATTTAATAGGATTGGGGGAAATGTGGAATGACCTTTCTATCATACAAATGGAACTTACAGTTTATAGAAAAGCAAACAAAACATAGACACATAAACACTATCTTTTTACATTTTTCAAAATGGTACATTATATTCAATTTCATAGACTAAACTTTATTCAGTCATGTTTTCCTAATTTTTTCAATTAAGTTATATTCTTTCTTATAATTATGGTCCATTAAAATAATAACTAGTGGGCTGTGTGAGTATTAAAGATGATCTATGGAGAAGCTGGCACAGTGCCTGGTTAATGGCTAATGATTAATCCATGTAAAATGTGATTATTATTGTTATTATTCATTACTTTTTGTTGATGTTGCCTTTTTGGTAGCAATTGTTTGTTTTTAAAAGATGTTGCTTTTTAATGACTTTATTTAGAATAAAAAGTTTGAAATAGCATGTTAGCTCTTGCTTTACAAAACATTAAAATAAAATGTTGCAGGAATAACTAGTGGAAGATAGTTTGTGATAAGGAAATCTGGGACACAGGAAGTCTGTGACAAAGCATTGTTCGTCCTGTTACACTAATGCGTGTCTATAATCACATAAATTCTAAGAGGCTCATGTCCCATAGGGTTCTTATGAAAATTAAATGCATTTAAAATATATCATTTAGGAATGTATTAGGGAAATAGAAAGCCTGTCTAGAGTACAGGTGGGTGCGGGGTGGGGAGGAGAGATATTTGGGACATTGGTGGTGAGAATGTTGCACTGGTGATGGGGGTGTCTTCTAATATGACAGAAACACAAACACAATCATGTTTGTAACCAAGGTGTTTCAATTAAAATACTATTAAAAATAAATAAATAAAATATATCATTTAGAACAGTGTCTGTTTTATAAGTATATGCAATTGTTGGCCATTGCCATTCTGCCCGTTAAATATCTTATAAATAAGAGTCAGTTTTCCTTCAATGATAATAAAATCAATGTGTTCTAGACATTATGTCCTAGTAATTGTATTCTATTGAGAATATTCTAGTAATAGAATTTTGGCCCAATACAAAATATCAGCTATTTAACCAGAATTTATATAAGGTAATTAGTTATAAAACCATGGAAGGCAAATAATTAAGGGACACTCTTAATAATTAGATGTCATTCAATGAATTGATACATTGCCTTAAATAATTTCACCATCACATTACTTTGTAACACCTCTTTACAAAACATTCATAAATTCCTACTGTTTACACATTAGAATGCCCTTTATTACTACTCCAACAGCAAGTTATAGAAGCCTCTTCATAGAAAACATACAATCATCTGTCTACATAAATATTTGACATTGCTTCCAAATTTCTAACTTCTTAGAGTTAAAATCATGCAACAACTTTAGGTTGATATTCTGATTATAATGATACTAAATATCAACAATGCTTCACAGACAATTACTTCCTCTTTGAGAGAAAGACAAGAGATGATCTCAGTATGTGGAATTCTTAAAGAGAGGCAAAAAGGTAACTTGATTATTATAAGACAAAATAAGTGCCAAGATCATTCTTAGGTCTGATATTAACAGGCAGCATTATAAGGGAGCAATGTTTAGAATGAGACATGCAGGGTCTATAAGCATCTTATAACATACTGCATTATATTCATCTTCAAAACAACTACTCAATAAGAACATACTCTACCACACTTGGAGACTTGCTATTCCAATTTTAGTTGTCCCGTGTCCTCATTATGTCTATGAATGTTAATTTTGGGGTTTTTTTTTTTTTTGGTTTTTGGGCCATACCAGGTGACACTCAGGGGTTACTGCAGGCTATGAGCTCAGAAATCACGCCTGGCTAGGGGGACTATATGGGACATCAGAAGATTGAACCGTGGTCTGTCCTAGGTAGTGCTTGCAAAGCAAATGCCCTACTGTTTGCGCCACACCTTCGGCCCTATAAATGTTAAATTTAAAGAAAAAAATCTTAAGATCTTACCTTCCATATGACCTAGCTATTCTACTTGTTGGCCTCTATTTCAAGGACCCCCAAATACTACTTGAACTCCTATATGTATTGCTGTGTTAGTCACAATAACCAAGATAGGGAAACAGCTCAAGTGACCAAAAACAAATAAGTGGGTAAAGAAAGTGGGATGCATTACAATGGAATACTATTCAGCTATGAGAAAAGATGAGATCATGCAGTCCATTGCCATGTTAATGAATCTAGAGGATGTCATGCTAAGAAAAGTTTGTCAGACAGAAATAGAGGAGCTACTAAAGAATTATTTCTCTTATATGTGGAATAAAAAGACACATAAAAGGGGAAACCAGTTGAGCAATGGTCATAGAATCAAGCTACATAAAAGAATTTACAAACTGTGAGGTGAAGGGACTTTGAGACATGCCTCGGTAAAAAGGTTGAGGTAAAGAATATTGTGTTGGAATGCCATGTGTCTTCTGTCCCATTATTAACCACTGTTACTACTACTAGTACTGAAAATCATAGTATTTAAATAAAAGTGAGGAGATAAATAATCTGCACAAAGAAAATAAACTCAATTTATTTCTCATAAAACCCATTCATAAGAGCAAACAGCTAACATACATATTAAAGTTCATTTTCTAAATTGTGATGACAGTGACACATTTCTGGTATTAAAATGTATGTTCCATCTTTGGGAATAAATTCTGGCAGTAAATTTTGAAAGTCATAAAAATTCCAAACCTTTTGACCCAATAACCACATTCCCAGGAACTTAAAGTAATTAAATTATTTAATGGAAAAATGTTACATAGGCAAATGTGGTTATGGTTAGAATGTTAACATAATCCTAATTAAAATATAACTGATTCCATATATAGAAATTTCCATTATAAAATATAAAAAGACATACATATGAAACCATTTAAGTGCAGATATGTAATGAGTAAGATACATCTACAAAGTGTCTACAAATAAAACTGGGAAATATATGTAGTTGAATAACTAATAATGAAAGAAATGATTTAATATATTTAAGAATATTTAGTTCTGGTGAAATAATTGCATATTTAATCTTTGGTAATGTCTATAAATATATGCAATGTTTAATTTTATATAAATTTGCACAGAAACTTAATTTTATTATAAGTATCTAAATGTAGTCCTATTTTTATTTTATTTAGTTCCCTATTCAATATCTTCAAACTCCCTCTTTATGGATTATCCATCCATGTATTTCATGTTTAAAAAATCAATTATTTTGCAATGTTTATTATATACTTATAACACAATGATGCATACACATTCATGTAAATAAAAGCATGTTTGGAAATTTTCTCATTGGGGAAATGTAATAAAGATTTTTTATCGTTTCTAAACTTGAATGGCTGTCACTTACCTAATTGTATTGTTGTTACTGTAGCATAATGTTAATATCAATAGTTTTTTTAATCATTAACTGTGTTAAGTCTGTTTTCATTTCTATCCTCTACAAACTATGCTTCTAAAAACTATTTCTCCATATAGGGGCCAGAAAGATAGCACAGAAGTAGGGCATATGCCTTGCACACAGCCAATCCAGGACAGAAGGTGGTTTCAATCCCAGCATACCATATGGTCCCCCATGCTGCCAGGAGCGATTTCTGAATGCAGAGCCAGGAGTAACCCCTGAGCACCGTGGGGTATGACCCAAAAACAAACAAACAAAACCTTTTATAGTTATATTATTGAGTGCCAGAGCTTTTTTTTCCTGTATGAGAGATTTTTATATGTGTAAACTTTATACAATAATACATGGTTTTTAATTTAATAGATGTTGACAGATTGCATTTCAAGTTACTGTAATAATTTATATTTCTGCAAGCCATACATTACCTGACTTAATTTTTTGACAATCATGTGTTATGTAAAGTGATGTTTTATTGTTATTTTGTCATTATTTCCTTATTTGTAAATAGAGGTATATTTTTTTGTTAGACATTTGGATTACTGAGAAGTCACTATATATATTTTAGCATAAATGAAGGTATGGCACACACAGTGTGCATACAATTGAATGAAATTTCTCATATGATATACTTTCACATTAAAGTAGAAAATATTAGAGCATTCCAGAAATTCCTCTATGTCTCTGCACACAGTACATGCCACTTAAAAAGGATATCAGTGTTACAATTTCTGTCATCTCAGATGAATTGTTTTTCAACTTTATGTAAATAGTTCATGTAGCAATTTCACAATTGCCTATAATTTTAACTCAATGTGAGATTCAAATATAGTGCAGAAATAGTTAAAATTTTTTATTTCTCCTCAAAGCCACCATAAAATTATCTAAAATATTGGATCATTTTGCTTCTTAGCTGCTCTAAGTAAAACTGCTAAAATCATTGTGTTCTGTGTCTGTTGGTAGAAGTATAAATCATTGCTCTTGGAAAATGCCTATAGCAGGTACTGAATCATTGGGTAGATCTGCATTGAGAAGCCACAAAATAGTTTTCAGCAAAAGATTGTTCCCATTTACTCTCTCATGAAATATCCACAGGAGTTCTTGCTGCCTCATATTCTAGTTTATATGTAGTTATTATTGGAAGTTTTCATTTTTGTAACCTGGTCATTCTGGTACCTGCGAAATGAGATACAACATTTTATTTTGATTTTTGATTGTTCTTTTGGGCCATATCCAGCAAGTATCAGTGGTTACTACTGGCTTTACACTCAGAAATCACTCTCGACAAGCTCTAGGGACTATATGGGATGGTGAGGATTGAACCCAGATCGGCCAAATGCCCTCCCTGCTGTACTATCATTCCACCCCCTACCTACTCAAGTGTTTTATCTGATCAATAATCAGGTTGCCTTTTAATTATTTTTGGTAAAGCTCTTTATATATTTTGTATTCAAACCATTGTCAGTTGTAAGCATTACAAGCATCTTCAGTTCTGTAGCTTTTTCACTTTTTCAATGCCATCTATCTGATACTTTTATACCATATCTACTTATCTTGGAGTATGTAATGGAGATATTCTGTTTACCTTGTTTAGAAAATTGATTTTCCTTAAAATTTAGATCATTGAACTATCTGGAGCAATTCTTTTGTAAAATGTTAAGGTTAACTTTCTCAATATTTCATTAATAAATTATCACTTACTGAAAAGACCATCCTTTTTTTACCAAGATGTAGTAGTAATTCCCATATATGTGATTGTTTCTGCATTCTATAATTTTTCTTTTCTTCCGTTTTGAGCCACATCTGTTGATGCTCAGTATTAAGTCCTAGCTCTGTACTCACTACTCCTGGCCATGCTCTGGGAACCAGATGGGATGCCAGAGACTGAACCCATACTGACTATGTGCAAGGACTCTACCCATTGTACTTTTGCTCCTGTTCCATATTTTTTCAGTTCAACAAATTTTCAGCATTAGGTTAGTATTAGACTGCCTTAACTAAAGATATCTTAGTAAGTCAATATAATATATTATGTAAATTCTTCAATTGTTTTCTATCTTCAAAACTGCCTTGACAACGTATAATTTACACACACTGCCAACAACAATTTTGTTTGGAAAAATTGTAAATCTACATATAATTTTGAAGTAATTAATATCTTAAAACATTGACTCTTGCATTCCATGAAAATTATTTATCTTTTTATTTAGTTAGATTTTTCCTAATTTCTCTGAATACTTTACAGATTCTTAAATAGAATTCTTTGACATTTTTCACATCATTAGCTAATTCTTAGAAAATGTTTTGATTCAGGGTGTTATTGTATTAATTATGCATAATAAAAATTCATTATAAATACAAATAATTTGTGTTGACATTGCTTCCAAATATCTTGATAAATTTGATTATTAAACACAAAGTTTTGATGCTTTTGGATTTTCTAATTATAATCACATCATCTGAAAAAGAAAATATAAGATTTTCTTTCCTTCTCGTGTTTACACACTTTAATTTCTTTTTCTTGCTATTTTTCTCTGAATAATGATGAGTAGAAATTATTATGGTTAAAATCTTGCCATCTTTCCAAGTTCAGTGAAAGAAGAAGCTTTTAATATTTAATTCTAAGTCTTTGGATAATATGGGTTTTTTTTTTTGTTTGTTTGGGGGGCACACCCAGTGACACTCAGGGGTTACTCCCGGCTATGTGCTCAGAAATCGTTCCTGGCTAGGGGGACCAAATGGGATTACAGGGGACCGAACCGTGATCTGTCCTAGGTTAGCGTGTGCAAGGCAGATACCTTGCCCCTTGTGCCATCGCTCTAGCCCCATGGATATCTATATTTTTAATGTATTCTCTTAATTAGATTGAAATTGTTCCTGTTTTCTTTATGCTTTCTGAGATATCTTGTGACAATGTGTTGAATTTTATAAAGTACTTTTTCTATATCTGCTATGTTTTCATTTATTCTGTTAATATAATAAATTAGATAAATTTTATTGGTTGATTTTTCTTTTTTTCTTTATTTAAACATTTTGATTACATATATGATTGTGATTAGGTTTTGGTCATGTAAAGAACACCCCCTTCACCAGTGCAACATTCCCACCACCATGGTTGATTTTTCAATACTAAGCTTACTTTGTACTTCTTGGATAAACCCTAAATCAGTGGTCCTCAAACCACAGTCCGCGGGCCATATATTGTATTTGTTCCCATTTTGTTTCTTCACATCAAAATAAGATGTATGCAGTGTGCATAGGAATTTGTTAGTAATTTTTGTTTTTACTATAGTCTGGCCCTCCAATGGTCTGAGGGACAGTGAACTGGGCCCCTGTTTAAAAAGTTTGAGGACCCCTGCCCTAAATAATCATGATTTATCATCCTTTCATATTTTATTATATTAATTACTAATATAAAGCTTAAGAACTCACATCTATTTTCATAAAAGTTATGTTTCTTTCTCTTTCCCTACTTTTAATATAATAGTCAAGGTTTTATGTTACCATTATGTTAATCTCACAAAATAAAAAGTGTTTATCTTTCTAGAATTACTTGAAATGTTTTACTTGTTGATTTTATTCATATTTTTATTTATTTTCTTCTACAAATATTAGAATAATCAGCCTACTATCTCTTTGAAAATTTTCTTTCTGAGACATTTACTTCAAAATTCCATTTATTTATCATCCTCCCAAACTATTGAAGTTTACTAATTGCTAGTTGTGTTTGTTCTAGTTATGACACTTTTTTAATTTCATCTTAGCTGTTAGATTTATAATTATGGGCAAATATGCTGTTTTATATTTTTACTTTAATCATGCATCCTAAATAATGAAAAAAAAGTTCTTTCTCCTTAATGCTATTGTAATCTTTTTTTCCTTGATCAATCTTATTAGGTTTTTATAAAATTTCTATGTATTCAAATATGTTTCTTATCTTAGCTTTTCAGCGATCTTCCAGAGAATTGCAGTTTTTCTAGAGAATTCAAACCAAGAAGAAATATATAAAGAAATGTGTTGAAGCAGGAGAGTTAGTACAGAATATTGTGCACTTGTCTTGCATGTAAACCCAGTTCAAATCCCAGCACCAATTATGATCCCAAGTACCACCAAAGGTCACGCTTGAGCACCAAATTGGAACTAGAGCACCAAATTGGAACTAATGCTTTAGCAGTGGCGGGTATTGTTGATCTGCTCAAGTCCAGATTTTGTTATAAGAAGTAGGTTTATCTTGTTATAAAGAAGTTCCATATGTGCAGTCAATTATCTGGAGAATAGAAGCATTTAATGCTATGGTTCCTGAGACTGAAGCTTAAGGAGCCAGAGTAAGGGTGATACCTGTTTTGGCCTGAGTTCTAGTGGAAATTACAGATGCCCCAGCTTGGAAATAGCCAAAGAATGAATATTTTATTTTGTCACACCTGGCGGTGCTCAGGGTTACTCTTGGCTCACGTTCAGAAATCAGAAATGGCAGGCTCAGGGGACCACATGTAATGCTGGGATTCGAACCACCTTCCATCTGAATCGGCTGCATAGAAGGCAAACGCCCTAATTCTATGCTATCTCTCCAGCCCAAGAATGAATATTCTTATACTCTGCATTTTTATTCTGTTCAGGCCTTTATTAAAATGAAGGTAAATCAGTCTACTCAGTAATGTCACTCTCATCCAAAAAATAGCCTTGCCAACACACCCAGAGTAGCTTAAGCAAGGATCTGGACACTCCATGGTCGAACAACAAAACGTTTTCTTTGTATTTTATTTTCAGTTCATTATTTTAGTTGCATGGCATAAAAACTTGTACAGTTTATGCATGTATAACTAATATTTCATTTCCTGTTTTTGTGTGTGTATATATATTCTCAGATTAGCTTTTTTTTTTTTTTTTTTTTTTTTGGTTTTTGGGTCACACCCGGCAATGCTCAGGGGTTACTCCTGGCTCCATGCTCAGAAATTGCTCCTGGCAGGCACGGGGGACCATATGGGGCAACGGGATTCGAACCGATGACCTTTTTGCATGAAAGGCAAACGCCTTACCTCCATGCTATCTCCCGGGCCCCTTCATTTCCTGTTTTAAATGTATCTTTATCCTATGTTTCAATATATCACATTTTAATTATTATTAGGTCAAAACATTTCATAATTTCTAATGCGATTTTCTTTTACTCAGTTAGTTACTATAAAATGTACTGCTTTAGCTCTACCCAGGTACTGGGGTTAGGGGACACTCCCTGCGGTATGGCACTCTCCCTAGCTTGGGGGGTGCTGGGAGTCCTGGCAGGCCTCCAGCAGTTCCCCTATTTCCTCCTGAACTCTAGGCCCAGCCTGAGTGCCAACTCGGCTGGCCTGCTGTGGGTTCAGGTGGACTCCATTAGGGGTCTCCAGGCTTCCCCCCTCCCTACACTAGGGAGGAGAAGCAAACCGGGGGGGGGGGGGGGGGGGGGGGGGGCGGGCAGATAGCTGGCTTCTGGTGCCTTGATCCTGGAGGCCAGCTCTACCCAGGTACTGGGGTTAGGAGACACCCCATTCCGGAGGTCTTTTACCTAGTTTGGGGGCTACTGGGGGGCTTGGCAGCCCCTCCCCAGCTGTTTCCCTATTTTTCCCCTTTTTCCAGGTTTTCCCTGGTTGCCAGCCCATGTGGACTCTATCGTGGTCCTCTGCCTTTCCGCCTTTGTCTCCCTACACTAAGAGGGGGGACTCATGGGGTGGAGGGCGGCCAAAGCATCACTGGTGTATGTGTCGACATACAACACTGGTACTTTTTATCCATTGGTCTCCATTTTGAAAACCGCACGGGGGCTAGTGCCCCTGTGCATACCATATATATTCAAAATAAAAATAGGAGGATGGGGGCCCGGGAGATAGCATGGAGGTAAGGCGTTTG
>PVKC010029719.1:0-15043 GCA_004027635.1 Crocidura indochinensis
TTCTACCAGCTATTTAACCTTGGGCAAGTTTAATTAATAACTGAATCTTTATCTACTGAATCTGCCTACTTCTCTCTAACCTTAAGTCAGATCATTATCATTTCTCTGGTTCTAACTCCTATGACTGGCATATGCTTCACAAACCATTTTTCTGGGCACATTCAAAATAACCTTGGGAGAACAAATCAGGTCAAGGCATTTCTGTTGTTATTGTTGTTGTTTATAAGACTCTTAAGACTTCCAGTGTTCCAGGTTATCAAAACTCTTGGTGTGGATGCAAAGTGTAATTTAGTCTCTACCTTCCTTTCCAGAGAGGCTTGATTATAAAGTGAACTAGAGCAAGTTTTTTACAAAATGGGTGGTTCATACTGAGGGGTGTGTAAAATGGCTCACTGGGGTACCAGCTGAAGACACTGGAACATCTCTCTATATTTTTATTTAGATATTAAAGTGCATCGAATATAAGATTTTCTAGCACGGTTAGTCTTTTTGCTGTTATATATTATGAATAGACCTTGTATTCCACATGGGAAGGCTAGCATGGCAAAGCTAGGAGACTCATTGCTGCTTGTGTTAGGCAGTGGAATCAGACTTTCTGATATTTGCTTTTTAATTGGTCATAATATTTCCTTATTTTAACATCTTCATGATTCTCACCAAGAGTGGGCTCCCATGGTACAAAATGATTGATAAAAATGGATAAGGGTAGTGATCATACAGCTGCTTGGTCTTGGTACCCTCCATTATTTCCCCCTCAATTTGAGAGGCGGAGCAAGATGATTCAAGTTATATGATTCTTTTGAAGAGAAGAAAAGCAATAAAATGGGGTAAAAACTCAAGCAAGCTGAAAATGGGTGGAGTCCTTAGAGGCTCTCAACATCAGTTTGAGAGAAGAAAGGGAAAAAGGAAGAGAAACATCACAGCAATACAAAAAGAAAAATCAAACAAAAAATCCAATGAGCACTACAGCAGTAAAGACAAACACCATATAGCCATGGTCCTGAAATAAAAGCAAAAACTACAGAAAAAAATGAAAACAACAATAACAAAACCAAAGACCAAAAAAAAGTAAATAAAATAAACAACAAAATAACAAAACAACAAAAAATGGACAAGTGGATAAGATTTTTGAAAAGAAGCTTCAAACAATAAAAAGTTGATTATTAGTCCAAATATATCATGCCAAAGAGATAAAATGACATATATATGTCATTTCCTTAGTTTTGATTATGACCTCATCATCAGCCCCATTAAAGATAAAAGGAAATGATAATCTAAGTACTATGATGAAAATTATTTTTTTAGAAAGTTAAGATTCTGAAGGATTTATATTCAGTTATTAAAGATGACATATTGTGGTTTAGTTGGTGACATATTAGCTGGTATGAGTGCATGAGTATAATCTATAATTAAGCAAATATTTGGGGGGTGTCTTTTTAGAGACTTTTTATTTGTGGAACAGTAAAAAGAATCTTGACAACACTGAGTGAAGCAATGATGACTTGGGCCTATACTGTAGGGTCTTGTCATAGATCCAATATATGTTCTAAGGCAAGAAGGTGAACTTCTTGCTTATTGATGCTTGCCATGTGCTTCTTTATGCATGCATGTATGCATGTAAGTATGTATGTATGTATATATATATATATCTTTGTTTAAACAGCTTGATTTCAAATATGATTGTAGTTGGATTTCAGTCATGCAAAGAACACCACCCTTCACCAGTGCAACATTCCCATCACCATCGTCTCAGATCTCCCTCCTCCCCAACCCATGCCCGTCTATACTCTAGACAAGCTTCTACTTCCCTTGTTCATTCACATTGCTATGATAGTTCTCAATGTAGTTATTTCTCTAACAACATTGCCATGCATTTCTAAAACAGCATTGCTAATGAATAGTTTCAGTGAAGTTTAAGGAAATAGACTTAAAAAAAAACAGTATATCTTCAAAATACTTTGAACTAGATAGTCTGATATTTACTCGGTTACACGCACAAACACAAGTAAATACCTGATAGGATGAAGTCATTGATAGAAAGGATTATGGCAACCTGGACTTCCACAGTTGTAAACTGCCTCATGACATTTGGACCAATTGTATAACACCCCAGTTCCTTAATTTAGAACACAGCAAGCAAGAATCTTTCTGTAGTACAGTAATTCTGGAAGTAATTTGTTTACTGCATTCATCAAAACACAGTCAATAAACTCTAAGGAGTGACCAAGTGGCACTGTGTAGGCAATAGAGGAAAACTGCAAAACTGGTAGGTGGGTGGTGAGTGACTAGCAATAAACAATCTATTCATTCTCATTGCAGAAATGTCTGTGACTAGAAGAAAATATGACCTCTGGAAAATATGAATCAGACAAAATGTGCTGCACTTCATTCTACATGAACACGTTTGACAGTAAATATATTTGATTCTCTATAACAAAGATAACTCGTCACAACACTTGGTTTTGTTAAAACTAAATGTGTTACACTTGACCTCTCTCTCCAGATAGCTTGCTCCTGAAAATAGACTATTTGTGATTCCTTTTAGTTTAAGATCAGAGTTTTTCAGGAATCCTCTTTTGATAAACAAACACCCTTTGATGGACTAACTTACCTTAGTGTGACTAGCTCTGTCAAATGGCTCACCATGTAGAAGAGATTTAGGAGTGTAGGTCTCTGGGCACCCTGGGAGGGGATGCCTAAGGAAGGGGGAATACAATACACTACCGAGGTGTGTAGAGCAGAAGCTTTTTGAGAGAATATCAATGATCCACAGTAGGGATTTCAGTTTGAACAACCAAGCAACCTGATTTTAATTCTTTAGGTCAGGTGCCAAGCAAACCATCTAACATTGAATGTATCATAATCCTCAGGGTTTGAGTTAGAATCAGACCTCAATAAAAACAGCTACCCTTGTTTTATTAGGGATTCTGCCAATGGCTTGTTAATTGTCAGTGGGAGATCCAGGACTCAAGTCAGAGAACTGTGTAAGAAATCACATTCATTTTACATCATGGACAAATGAGATATGGGAAAGTGAATTTTTAGCAAGAATCACCAAAGCTCTTCAACGTGTCACTCATTGTGCTTAAAATGGGATCTTCCTTCTAGGCTGCAGGATTTGATTTGTACTTGTGTCTGTGATGACTGGAGAGCAGCCACTCTGATAGCATCTTTTGGATGAACATTTCCAATGTTTACTCTTGCACGTTAGTGGCATTAACACATTGGTTCAATACCTCCTCTCTCCCTCTTCTAAGGGCCTCCATTAAAACTGCTGATTTAGTAGATTCTGTGGGAAAAATATATAAGCCTAGTTTGGCAAGAATGCACTTTTTGGATACAAGTTCTCAGTCAGCTGCTAACTGAATTGATAGGTTATTTTTATCTTGATTTTTTTTATTATTCTTGTAAATAACAATTTTAGCTAACTAAAAGGACCAGGTGTCTAATCAACTTGGCTGGCAGCACTGACAGATATTTGATATGACATCAATTGACTAAACTGATAGGAATTTGAATGAGCTCAGTCAAAATGTTTGAATCAGTCAGTGGTAGGTGTCAACCAGTTTTTGCTCCGGAGAGAGTACTGGAGTGTTTGTGTCTTATAATGAGGAAGTATATGTTGTTTTGCCTTGAGAAACAAAAGCTGATCTAAGGAAAATTCTCTGAGAGAATCTGGAGATTTCTGTGTTTTTAATCTCTTGTGACTACTTCAATTTCTCAAGGAAAGACCAGTGCATGGGCCCACTGTAGTCACCTACTCTGAGTCTCAGGTTTAGTCAAAGCAGCATGATAAAGCCTTGGGTCTAACAGCATACAAGAGACCTTATACTTGCCTATCCTTGGGGTTAAACTGGGTTATAGTCATGCAGTATGTAAAAAGGGCTTTCAGAAACCTCTTATCTGTCACCAATTTCTGCCTCAAACTCACTTCTCACTCTTCTTCCTTTTTTCATCAGTGTTTAATGCTTTCATACCATCCCTTGCCAGGGCAAATATTCTCTAGTTCATTTAAGAAATGAGTATAAATCACTATTAACACTAACTCTCCTCTTAGAGATTATATTCTCATTAGGGACTGAATTTTTAACTTATGTTTTGCTTTACTCTGTTCCAGGCACTGTGCCAAACACTTGACCCATTTCCTTGTTGCATGTTTCAATCACGACTCTTGCGTGACTCACATATGGCCTTTGAGAACTCATGAAATCAGCTTTCTTGGCTGAAGTTTAGAGCTGAAGTTCTGGTGCATTCCCAGATCTGTTAATCTTGATCTGAGTCCTCAGAGCAGGCTCTGCATTCTGGAAAGATACCCTGAGGCATCAAGTATGGACTTGCTCTGCCTGTTTTTATTACTATAGTGCTGGAGCTAAAGGTTCTGCCCTTGCAGACCCTTCACCCAGTGCTGCCAACGAGTCTTTGATAAAAGCAAAGGGAGTATACCTGTACTTGTCTAAGAAGTTATATATCAGAATAATTCAACAGAAAAGACTAAAAGACTGAGGATCACTAAACTTGTCTCATCTTACTACAGGTGGGTGATTGTCTAAGTCAATGCAACCTAATGGGTATGTCACATCAATTAAAGAAAAAATACCATTCTTACATTTTTTTTTTTAGGGATGGAGGTATATCTGAATGTGTTCAGGGGGTATTCCTCTCTCTGTACTCAAAGATCACTCCTAGTGGGTGTTGGGTTATATGGGATGCTGGGGATAGAAGCCAGATGGGCAGTATGCAAGGCAAGCACTCTGCCCTCTGTATTGCCACTCCAGTTCCTCATGCATAATTCTTACTCAGTGACATTTAGCTAACATTTGCTCCATGGTGCACTATGGGTTCAGGGAATATATTTGGGTACTGAATCTCTTTGGGCTGAACAGTTGTTGGAGGAAATTCATACTGGTGTTAAGAAGGTAAAATCAAAGTAAAAAATATCACTGTTCTGGGGCAGAACATTGAGAGGAAAAAATTGAACAGATATAAATACCCAACCCAAAGTCAATGACAATAGAATGAAAAGACACAAACTATAACAAGCTAACCACAAAATGGATCTGTTACACTAGTAGTCCTGGGAGCTAAGGGTGGAGGTAAGGAATGCATGTGGGGAACTATGGTGGAGGGAGGTCAACACTAGTGGTGGGAATGGCCCTAATTCATTGTTACTATATGCTTGAAACACAACTCTCAAAGACTTGTACCTCACAATGGTCTCAATAAAAAAAAAATCACTGTTCTAAGAGCCTGAGTAGCAAGCTGGTCTAACATTATCTTTTACTTACTATGGGCCACAGAGAAATTATATCACACGTGTGTACACTATTGTCTCCAGACATTTGGAATTTGGAGAGGTTGTCTTGGGTGGGGATGGTAAGGAAAAACCTGGAAAGGAAGAGAAAGTTTTGGCCCTCAGTATAAGATGTCATCCAGCTATCAACCCCAAACAAAGGTGTTCCCCCAACTTCCTCCTTCCTTAACCCTTTTCCTTTAATATGTAAAATCCCACTGAATAGGTACTTGGGTTTCACGCTTGACTTTCCCCCTTCCTGTTGGATGGGTATTGATATAAAGAAAAGTCCATTTTGACTTGGTGCTTAGAGATACCACCAGGTGCAGACTGGCTCCATGGCTTTCTCCTGAATGGCTTGGCTTATTATTTCTTCACTACTCCCTGCTTCTTCAGACCCATCTGCATGGGGTTTAGAAACATAGTGCCTGGGGGGGGGGTGATCCCATAACTCATGAATATTTGTTTTACACTCAGAAGCCTCCAATTTGTCATCAATATTTTTGTACTTCTATATCAATGTTCCTTTTTGAACCCATTTGTTTGTTTCATATCACCTCTTCATAGCCAATGTCTCAGGTGAACTAAGTGATTGGCCCAAGCTCAAACAGCACATTGGTGGCTGAACCCATAAATTATCTATGCCTTTTTTCATCAGATCATGTGATTTTGTTCCCATCCCTTCAAATGGAGGTTGCCAGATAAAGACGGAGGTTCCAGAGAAAATGGCTGAATTTGAATCTTCATATCCCTTCCTCCTCCCATCTCCAACTCCCTTCCCAGCACTATCTATTCCTGTCAAATATATATATATATTTATATATATATTTATATTATATATATATATATATATATATATATATATATATATTGGGTAACTTCTAGCAGCATTCAATCATTACGCCTGTTTCTGTGCTTAAAAATTACTGCTGGCAGGTTCTGGTGTCTATACAGGATGCCAGCGATAAAACTAGGGTCAGCCACATACAAGGCAAATGTCCTCAGTGCTAATACTCTGGCCCTCTGTCCATTTTCTGTCCATTTTCTTGTGGGAGGTGCACCATACTATGTATCCTGGGTGATACCCTCTGCCCATCAAGGTCACAGCTAAAAAACTCTTTGTCCTCTTCTCAACTCCTGGTATATCTCTTTAAGTGGAAACACATACGTGGAGGTGAGTCCTTGGCATTCAATTGGGGTGAGGAACTCTGGCAGGCAGGGCTGTGACAGGCAACTCTCTTTCTGATCCTGATAATAAGGAAAGAAGATAGAGCAACCCATGGTCACAGGAGCTGCCTTCGTCAACCCCTTTCTACACAATAATAAATTCAGAAATGAGTCTGCCATGAACTGTCGATCAGAAGGGAGACAGAAATTGTGCAAGTTATTAGCATTGGCTCCCAGATGGGGGTTAGGGGTGTGTGCAATAGAATTAAATGAATTTCCTTGGAAAGTTCTGCCATACAAAGTAAGAGATATAACTGCTACATTATGCATTTAAAATCCCTCCAGGGGTTGGTTTATAGACTTGTTTATATTTATATATTTATTTGAATGTTTATGGCATTCTCACTGTCATTTTCACATATTGGTATCTCCATACTCATTATGGCTTTATGGCCGCTTTTTGGAAATCTATGGCTTCACATGCTAGCACATGACTTGATGAGAGAAGGGGAGCCAGAAAAGGAAAATAAGTTCAATAGTGGAAAAAAGGGGAAGAGGCTTCTCTGAGGTGGGCGTGTGAGAAATGAGGCACTGGACCTGTGCTTTTAGAATCTTAGAATCTTGGGGAATAAGTGGTGGAAGGTAGCTGAGACATGGACTAGGTCTACACATCTTGAGAGAGATCAGGAGGCAGAGATCTTGTTGGCTGGAGACTCACTAGAAGTCTCATTATTTTCTGTTTAGCACTCCAGGTTCACTTTCTTCCCACTGAACCTCCAACCTCCTTTCATGGCATGTGGGTCTGGTTCCTGGGGTTCCTGGGCAAATAACACTTTTAAGAGTCCACTGAAATACTTTAATTTCTTCTTCTTCTTCTTCTTCTTCTTCTTCTTCTTCTTCTTCTTCTTCTTCTTCTTCTTCTTCTTCTTCTTCTTCTTCTTCTTCTTCTTCTTCTTCTTCTTCTTCCTCTTCTTCCTCTTCTTCTTCCTCTTCTTCTTCTTCTTCTTCTTTCTTCTTCTTCTTTCTTCTTCTTCTTTCTTCTTTCTTCTTCTTCTTCCTTCTTCTTTTCTTCCTCTTCCTTCTTCTTCTTCGTCTTTTCTTCGTCTTTTCTTCTTCTTCCTTCTTCTTTTCTTCTTCTTCCTCTTCTTTTCTTCTTCCTCTTCTGCTTCTTTTCTTCTTCTCCTTCTTTCTTCTTCTTCTTCTCTTCTTTTTCTTCTTCTTCTTCTTCCTCCTCCTCTTCCTCCTCCTCCTTCTTCTTCTCTACTTCTTTTTCTTCCTCCTCCTCCTCTTCCTCCTCCTTCTTTTCTTCTTCTTCTTCCTCCTCTTCCTCCTCCTCCTTCTTTTCTTCTTCTTCTTCCTCCTCCTTCTTCTTTCTTCTTCTTCTCCTCTTTCTCCTCCTCTTCTCCTCCTCCTCCTCTTCTTCTTTTCCTCCTCCTCCTTTTTTTTAAAATCACATAGTGGTTCTCAAAGCTTACTCCTGGCTCAGTGCTCAGGGATCATTCCTGTTGGGTGTTGGGAGACCATATAAGATGACAGTGATTAAACCTGGGTTGGTCACACATAAGGCAAATACCTTATCTGCTGTCTTGTCTCTTGAAATCCTGCTTTTATTTCTTTTTAGAACAAAAGCAAATGCAGCCTGAATTATTCATATATGAACACACAGTGTTCACTAAAGTGCAATGGCACTTTTAGTACTTTTAATGGAGTAAGGAAAGTCAAGTCCCAGATCCCCATAAGCTAGAATGTGAGCCCTAGGTAGAGAACACCCCAGTGTCCTGTGAGAAATATGAGGTGTGAAGAGCCATATCCCTAAGCTACCAGCACTTAACATACTAGACTCTCTCCTCCCACCTAACATCTTTTAAGTGATTACAAAGAGTAACCATTTTGTCTCTCTCTACAGTGAGATCATTTCAAAGGGGGCAGAGGGGACAACTGTAAATAAAGGGCACTGGACTATAAATCCCTGTGAACTAAATTTAGATCATTAGACATTTGAGAATATTCTAGGCCACAAGGCCTCCATGATACAGAAGAGTCGATCACTGTGTAAAAGTGTGTGGACTGAGTGGCTGAGAAGACTTTGGTGGTCATTTTCCAGCCTCTTCTTCTGGAGTTGATAATTTCCAATTAGCTCATCAAAGTCTTACTGAGTTACTGGTTTTCAGGTACCTTGTACAGCTCATAATCAATTGACAACTGACTTTAAATGAGAAACTATTCTAGATGATCTAGGCAGGCCTGATTGAATTGGTTCAAAAATTTAAAAGAAGAACTGACACTTTCAGGAGGAAAGGAACAAGTCAGCTTGTTCCAAGAGTCAAGAGCAAGTGCTGTGCCAAGAGCAGTGCTGAGAAGGCCCATACAGACTCAGAAGCCATTTCTCTCTTATTTCTATCTCCACAATATCTGAAGACACATCTATGCCTATAGGTATAGTCACATCTATGACTACAGTCATGCCTATGGTTACAGCTATAGCCACATCTGTGGCTGCAGCCCATGTCCATAGTTACAGCAATGGCTATAATTATAGCCACATCTATGGCAACAGCCCATGTATGGTTATAGATACAGACACAGTGATAGCTACAGGTACAGTCACATCACACATTTAAGGCTATAGGTAAGTCACATGTATAGCTGGAGTTACAGTCACATCTATGAGTATAACCGCATCTATGGTTACATCTCTAGCTACACCTCTGGCTATAACTGTAACTACAACAACATCCAACCTGGCTACAGCTATTGTTATCTCTATTCTGTCTTTCTAGTTGATCACTGACTCCTACTGATAGCCAGAAACCTCACATGGTCACTGACAGATGCAACCTCTGGCTACACAACACCCACACGTCTCCTAGGTAAGATGCTTTTCTCATGGTCTGTTAATCAGGAGACTTGTGGAGCAGCAGGCCACAAAAATGGGTCTGGGGAGGCGAAACATGTCCCAAGTCACCTGGTGTAAATGAGCACAAAAATGCACTTCTAGGGGTAACACTGGCTCTTTCTTCTTAGAGAGACCCATCCCCTTCTAGCCCAGGCACTTCCCTTTATGCACTTCCCTTTCTACTGCCCACATCCTTTTGCTTTTGGGATAAAAATTATCACTGGTAGATGCCCCATTAGCCTCTCTTTTCTTCATTTTTAGGCAAATATCTCCCTAATCCCTAATAGGAATTTGACCTATATCTACTGTATTTCTAGAAGAGCTCCTATTCTAACTGCACATGCCTCCATTAACCAAGATTTGTCTCAGGAGTCCTGGGGGGCAAGATCAGTTCTGTTCCAGAGAGCGGTGCCAATTTCCACTGCTTCAAATAGTGTTTCAAACTTATCATGAGAACTTGGCAAGCCAAACATTTCCACACGGTTTACCCACATTAATTAATTTAGCCTCATACTACCATGGTGAGGCAGGCAATACTACTGGGGCGCATAGGTAGTGTTTTAGGGAGGGCCAGTGGGGCCTTCTTGTGCACGGGGGAAGGAGTCTTTACAGAGCAGATGCTTTTTGACTACCTTGACCTTTTCTTGGATGAAACTTGCACCACCCAGGAACAAACACAGGCCTACAAGACCGTTTCTGTAGTCTTCATTATTCTAGGGTGCAAAATGCTTCCTAATGAATATGCTGGGGGCAGCAGGCTTATTCTGACTCTGACAACCAACAACTAAGGCAGGTGAGTCCAATAGGGATGCTGCCTGCAAGACTGCAGAGCATATGCAGGAAGCAGACTGGACTTGAAGAAAGAGGCAGGAGGCCGAGGCTGAGTTGTGGGCCAGGAAACCTGCGAGAAAGCCCCAAGGCAACCCAGCTTTCCTTTTATAGGATGGGATTTTTCTTCTTGGCTTATATATTTGCTGCTTCCAATATACTTATTGTTTCTCACATGAGATGGGCAATCCAATTGCAAAGTTTAAAGGGTTAGTGATATTCTGTGCAAAAGACCTCATTCCTAGAACCAGTGAAGTGACTTTGGATAATTTGCTTATTATCAGAATGCCTTAGTTTAGATAAAATGTAAGTGGAAAGATAGTTTTAGGGTAAAAGAAAAATGGGATGGTTTAAAAATAAAAATGTCCTATATTCTAGAACCTTCCATGCTACTTTAATTTTTTTATAATATATAACATAGAGTTATTGATAAAATAAATATCACACATTATATACTTAGTACAATGCTAGCCATAATGCTAAAGGCTAAACAATAGTTAACCATTAATTTCTTACAGGATATTTTTTTTTTCCTTTTTTTTTGGGGAGGTCACACCCGGCAGTGCTCAGGGGTTACTCCTGGCTCCATGCTCAGAAATTGCTCCTGGCAGGCACGGGGGACCATATGGGGCACCGGGATTCGAACCGATGACCTTTTGCATGAAAGGCAAACGCCTTACCTCCATGCTATCTCCCGGGCCCCCCTTACAGGATATTTTATAGTGATTTTTTTAAGATTCTTTTTAATGAGTCCCTGATTTCTGCATTTCATTATTGTTGGTACTGTAATAGATATGCAAACATATTGAAAGGAGGGATAAGTTTCCATTAGAATCACAAGGCAAGGACATAATGTAAAAGGGTTATCTACTCAAGTAGATAAAATTGTTGAGAAGGTTGATAAATAAATGAGGTGATAGAATTTAGGGACAACTAATGCAAAGAATTTTTATGAAAGACTAGCAGTTTGGGCACGCTTATAAAGAGCCAATGGTGTATTTTGGAGGGGAAAAAAGCATACATACATTTTTGGAGGAGGCTCTGTGTCTCAGAGGTGGGAAGAAGCTATAAATGTGTGTATATATTTGTGTGCTTGTATGTGTATGCTGCATAGGGAAAATATTGCTAGACAAGAATATGGAAGAAATAAAAGAAATCTATTCTGACCAGCGAGTCCATGGCTGAGGTTGAGTCAGGTAATGTTGAGCTATAAAGTTCTTTTGTGGGAGTCTGTCTTGGTTAGTGAGCGTTGGGCTGCAGAATGTGTTTAGGCTTACTTCTGAAGCTGCAGAATTAAGATGTAGAAGACAGGTTCAGTTAGTAGTCTCTCAGAATAGTAGATATCATCTCTTTTATTTTTGTCATATGGAAGTGATTAATCAGGGACCAAGAACTGTGATGGGATAGATATCAAGGACTCTGAGTTCCTCTGTACTGTTCCTGGAGCTTTGGTAGATAATACAAGTTCCAAGGGCCCTTTTAGATGATAAAGTTGGAGAATGAGACAGTAGTTTATTAACAATGATCAACCAGAGGAAAGCCTCTTTCTTACCCACCACCTCTCCAAGCCTAACCTGTACAAGCTGTAACAATAACATTCTTGGTCTGAGTCCCCCTACCTGCTGCTATCATCATTCACAGTGCTTTGTCTTCCTGGCCAGAAAGAGCCAGATGGAGGAGGAGGTCAAGGATCAAGTGCTACCCTTCCTGTTCTCTGAGCCCTGTTTCTCTTGGCCAGGTGAGGCTTTCAGAGCTGCAAGGATTCATAATGCGTTGTAGCTGTGAACCCAGCCCTGGAACCAACCTCTTCCTGCCTTGTGGCTCAGATCTCCTGCTGGCACATGCTTGGTGACTTGGGGGAGGGTAAAATGAGCCTTGGGTCTACTTTGGGATGATCCCAGGGTTCACACAAGGGCAGTGTTTATGGTGCTAAGCCTCCAGCTGGGAAGGAGCCAGAGCCTGCTGATATCCTGATGGGCTACATTGGCAACAAGGACACCAGATTACTTAAAACTGCAGACAGTCAGCTGAATTTTTATTTACTGTATAGGCATTTATAGGCCTGTATATTGGGGATGGGAAGGCAGGGAGGGAATAAAAAATCATTATGGGTAGTTCTCTCATTTTCCACATCAGATAAATGGAACCACAAAGGTTGCACATCTGTTTATCCCGACTAGCCAGCAACACTACTGTGGGCTGTCTGCTTTTGGTGAGCAATACCCATGGATGAAGGGGAGGCATTGACATGAGTTGCTCCTGGCCACATACATTGCAAGAGGAAGAGAAAGAGTGAGAAAAAGAGAGAGACAGAGAAAGAGAGAAAGACAGAGACACACAGAGAGATTTTAGGCTGTTCTGGTAATATCTGGCTGTGCCCAGCACTGTGGAGGCTTCAGAGGCCTTTTCCTGGGCCATTAATCTCCCTCCCCAGATCTTTCCAAATGTTAATGTTGGGGACTTGCTGACTTTCTTGACGGGGGGAAGGATCCAGTTAGAGGCACAGCTGGGAGATTAGTAACCTTTTGGACATGTGCCTTCATCCCAACCACTCAGGAAATCAAGTTTGCCTTGAGGTCCACTTTAGTGAAGGAAAGCAATCAGGGAGAGACTGGTCTCTTCTTGCTCAAAGTAAGTTCACATACATAGTGGTTGTCCCAAGGGCTACTCAGCCATGGGGACTCTTTTTTTTGGGGGGGGGTCACACCCGGCAGTGCTCAGGGGTTATTCCTGGCTCCATGCTCAGAAATTGCTCCTGGCAGGCACGGGGGACCATATGGGGCACCGGGATTCGAACCGATGATCTTTTGCATGAAAGGCAAACGCCTTACTTCCATGCTATCTCCCGGGCCCCACCATGGGGACTCTTAAGCTTCTCCCCAGACCCAAAGATGAGGACCTGGTTATAGACAAGCTGTGAGGGACTGGGCAGGCCCCTCATAATCTGAGCAGTTTGGGCAGTGAGCTTGGAGTTGCAGCCACTGAATGGGTCACCATATTCAGGACTGTACTGATATAATGGAGTTGGGTGTGCAAAATGCTTACCTTAGAGTTCAACTTCTGATAAAGGGAAGGATAGAGTCTGGCTCACATTTAGGCCTGTGTGTCTGGCTGTGGGGATGCACAGTTTGAGACCTTAGGGTCTGGAGTCTGAATGTTGAGATTCAAGTACCAACTCAGTCAGTGGTTCTGTTCTGTGATCTTAGTCACTTAGTCCTGTGGCAATAGACCTCATCTCCAAAATGGGAATCATTGGAGTTATCATTAGAATATGAGGGCTTGACTCATGCCAAGCCTATATACTTGTGCCATAGCATGTGGTAAGCACTTGAGACAAGTTTTATTCTCATCATTTTCTAGATGTGAAGTTGTCCCTGGCTGCTGGGTCAGAGATGCTGCTACCTGCTGAATGTGATATTCCCATTTTGGGGAGCACTGTGTGGATAACAGTGGGTCAGGACTTTCTACGAACTCTTCCTCTAGAGGGGTCTGGACTTTAGATCTTGAAGGATCCTTCAAGATAGAAGTGGAAGGAGGACCCCATGTGCATGAGGGCGTCCTGCAATGTCATCTCTGCTTACATAGATTGCTTCTGCAATCATCTGAGTCTGGGTGTGAGCTCCAGAAAACAAAACTGATTCACCCCGGGAGTCCTCAGTAGGCTTTGTTAGAAAACAATCATGTGATAGTTTTAAGCAACATGGTCAACAGCCTCCATCTGAAGAAGGGCGAGTCAGAGCTCAGGAAGAAAGCTCATCTTCCTTTGTCTGGGGAACTGAGGTGTTTCTCTTGAAAGAAAAAACAAGGGATTCGGAAACCTTAGGAGTTTGCTTTGCTGGATAATTTTTTCTTTTTTGGACACATCTGGTGGCACTTAGGGTTTATACCTATCTCTGTGCTCAAGGGATCACTCCTGGCCATACTCAATGAGCCATATGAGGTGCCAGGAATAAAATTCAGGACAGCTATGTGCAAGACAAGAGCCCTAGCTACTGTAATGTCCAGCTTTGGAGGATTTTGTCTTTTTTGTGGGTGTGGGAACATCCTTTTGATGCTCAGGGGTTACTCCTGGCTATGCATTCAGAAATCGCTCCTGGCTTGGGGACCATATTGGACGAAGTGTGGCCTAGGCTAGCGCTAGCAAGACAGATGCCTTACCTCTAGTGCCACCACTCCGGCCCTGCTTTGGAGGGTTTTGACTGACTCATTCTTCCTCTCCCTCTCTTCTTGGCCACTCAGCTAGGAAACAAATGGACAGGACCAGGAACCCAGAAACCCTTCCTGGCAATTATCCTCCAAATCATCCGAGCAGCTAACTGGTCACCCTTAGAGACTCAGCTTTTTCACAGCAACAAGTACCAGGGTGCCCACCTCCTTTTCTGTGGTATCTGACCTTGGACAAGACTGGCACTGTTGAGGTTGCAGGGAGTTCGAAGCCTTTGCTTTTGAAATTTGCAACCTCTTAGCAATTCCCAGCACTTCTTTGGTCTGCAGAACTGCCACCTCCCCATTCTGCCCCAGCCTGGCCACTTCTCCCTTCTTCAGCGAGTTAGCCCAAGTCTCTCTTCCCGGACAGTTCAATGGAAAGTAAGTCTGAGCCGACAGTGTATCATATTTCATGAATTTAATAGGGTTTTCATGATTTTACAAAGTGCCTCCACCAGACACTCGCAGCTGGAGGCAGCTCAGCAGGAGGCTGAAGCCCCGCATCTGGGTTTTTCAACTCTTGCCAAATCCATTGAATTTGATCCGGAATGACTATGAATCTTTGGAATGTACAGTCCCTTTTCTCTTGCCTTATCCAAATAAAAAAAAAAGGGGGAGGGGGCTGGGCAGTGTGGGGGAAATGTCCTATGAGAATT
>PVKC010029720.1:0-15033 GCA_004027635.1 Crocidura indochinensis
TGCTCAGGGGTTACTCCTGGCTCCATGCTCAGAAATTGCTCCTGGCAGGCACAGGGGACCATATGGGGCACCGGGATTCGAACTGATGACCTTTTGCATGAAAGGCAAACGCCTTACCTCCATGCTATCTCCCGGGCCCCTGCTGTTGTTTTTTTTAAGGTCTCTGGGTGCCCAAGGAGGCTGGTCTCCGGATACGCCTTGGTCTTAGCAGTGCTTTGGTCTTAGCAGCTCGGTGGAAAAGAGGCGGAAGCTGGTCCCCTTAGATGCCTTGGTCTTAGTGACTCAGGGGTTCCTCGGTGTAGCAGCTCAGCAGCAAAGAGGCGGGGAAAGGCCGAGCGCACGACTGCTGGTATTTCTAAAGTCCCTGTGTGTCTAATTGCCCGGTTCGAATGACCCCACGTGAGTCGGGTGCCATCTTCCCGGGGGTTCCTTGGTGTAGCTGCTCGGCAGTGAAGAGTGGGGGAAAGCCTTTCTTTGGATTTTTATAGACTTCTTTAACATCTCTTGATGATGTCAGCTTATATACATATTATAAACTAATATTAATGTCCTTTTAATTTATTTTTCTGAAAATTACCTAGTTGAACCAGAGTGAGTTTTACTCTCGTATCAGTTACTTTGGAATATTGCTACTATTTTTTGATTTTCCAAAATGGAAATGTTTCCATGTGACTTCCTTTTTAAAAGGATTTTTCTTACCAAAAACCACACACTCACACACACACACATCTCCCAGCTATGCTATAGGAATAGTGTGTCCTCTGTATTCTGATTGTGTTCTTTCTGAATTTGAATCCTTGTGTTTACACTTATCCAAATGAACTCTAACCATTCAAAATAACACTTGGTTTTCAAAAAAGAAAGACATTGTCCAATTATTTGGGTGCATACTTAGCATACACTGAGCTCAGGTTTGGTTCCCAGAGTTGCTTGATATCCAAGTTTCTCAGCATTAGCTTTGGAGGTTCCCTGGCATTAGCAGGTGTGACCTAGAGTTCTTCAGCACCATTGGAATGCTTCTGATAGTCCCAGACACTGAAGATTCAGAGAAGCATCACATCTTCAGACTCCAGCATTGAACCAGAGACTTGGGCAATCAGTGAGACCTTACAGCTTATGAGCATCAATTGGGAAAAAACAAAAAAGCAAAAAACAAGCAAACAAACAAACAAAAAGCCTATATGACCAGCTATTTCATGAATCAGTTTTTTTGAGTCTAATTTTTGCTTGAAATGTAGTTCTGGGGTCTCTTTTAGTTGGTACTCTTCAGGCATGCAGGATTTGATCGCATATATTACTTAGCTCTGGTAGTTTCACTTTAATGATGTTCTTGACCATTGATTCTTCCTAAGAATTTCTTCCTGGGTCTCTGGGACTTCAATGATACTATTGAGCTTATCATAGACTTCTATTTTCATCTGTTCACATTCTTTGACTAATTTTTCCATTGTCTGTTCATTTGCTTTAAGGCTTTTTTTTCTAATCTCTTCTGCTGTATGGAGTTGTTATGTATCTTATCTTTCAGAGCACTAATTCTATCCTCAGTTTCTGTTAACTTGATGAAGAGGTTATCCATTTTGTCATTCAATTTGTTTACTGAGTATTTCAGACCTGGTATTTGGCCTGTTATTTCAGTTTGGAGTTTTCTGATTTCTGTCTTCATATTTTCTTGGTTCTTAATAGCGTTCTGTTTAACTCGATCCATGCTTTCTTTGAGTTCTGTAAGCATCTTCCATATTTCTTCTCTAAACTCCATATCTGAGAGACTAACTAGTTGATTGGCCTTTTTCTGTTCATCAGAGTTGTCATCTTCATTCTCTATGTCTGGTAATTGCCTGTGTTGTTTCCCCATTGTCACACTTGTATTGTGGGTTTATCTATGTGTTGTGGTGGTATCCATTGGCTAAATGATGCGCACAACCATGCTCCTCTGGCTCTACCCTTTGGGGCAGGCCAACTCACCTCTGTGGATGAAGCCACACACAGGATCAAATCCTAGGCCCGAGCACACAGCAGAGAAGACAGTCCAGAGAGAAATGCTGGGCTTCAGAGATCCAGCACAGTTCCTAGTGTGATTTTTTTCTGCATGTTGCAGTGGCGTTCTTTCATTAGAAAGAACTAAACGAAGTGGAGCTGACGTGCTCTTCTGGAGCCTCTAGGAGAGTGATTTTGCTGGGCCCTTTTCGGCCCACTCACGAGAGGATCAGGAGTCAGGACAGTAGAAAAACACACACAGACAATACTCACAGTTTCTCGCAGTTGGGAACCATTGGGTAGGCGCAGATTTTCCTTGAAATATACTTTCTTCCAAACCACATACATTATGGAATCTTCTGGTCTAGATTTAATTACTAATTCTGTGGGATCTATATGTCCTTTGTTCATATCACCATTTCTGTGTCATAATAAATGAATTAGTGGTGCTTTCCATTGTTGACAAAAAATCTGTTATCAGCTCTTCTAATTAGTGCTAAAGAGAGGTTGCTGCACACCTTTAATCCCCAGATGTTGTCATGGTTCCTGGCATTTGGTTTTTGTGTGTTGTTCAGACTCCACTCCAAGCAGTACTCAGGGATAACACCTACATGTGCAGAAAACCATATGTGGTGCTGGGAATCATATTCTCCATACGCAAGACAAAGGATTGTCCTGGAACTCTGTCTAATTTTTGGCATATGTATTAGGAGTTACCTTATTAAATTCAATGAGAATTTTATGGTTACTTTCTCATTAATGTTGGATTTTCTTGCAAGCTTTAAACTAAGATATTTGGAAACCCTGACTAATCATTTTAAAGATAAAGATAGTAGTTTAAAATGGCAATTTAGCACTTCCTTCGGCAGCGCATCTAGTAAAATGCTAATTTAAAGAAATTTGTGGATGCTAAATTAACCACTGGAGGGAGCTCACATACCATGAATTTAAAGAATTGTTACACATTATAAAGCGCATTAATTGAAAATTATCTTGGGGGCTGGAGCAATAGTACAATAATAGGTGAGTCTCTTTTCTGGCACAAGGCCAACCTAGGTTCAATATATAGTCTTTAAAGTCCATAAGAGAAATCCCTGAATAGAGTAATAGTAAACCCGAGTACAGTTGGGTATGGTCAAACAAACAACATTTTGCCAATATATTAGAATTTTAAATTAAAAATAAGGTTGTTTTGTAGTTATAAAGTGGTAGAAACGCAAGTTTATATGCTGAAAGGAAAGCAGTTAAAATGTTCCTATTTTTATGACAAAGATAAATTATGCTGTGCAAGATAAAAAGAAAGAAAATAAAATGGAAAGAAATTTTTATAACTCAGGGTCTTGGGGATTGAAACATTGATTTGATATTTTTATATTTTGATGTGTTATATTTAAATATTTAAATGTCATATTTTACACAGAGTGAATCAGTAATTATGACAGACTATTGAAGTTCTTAAACAAATATTAGGAATAATTTGAAATTATTCAGTATTAACTTAGTGACCTGAATTGCTTTATTTTAATCACTTTAGAAATTATGATGTAATCTTTCTTACTAAATTATTTAAAGGGAATAAATTTTGAAAAAATTAAACTAATGATAATGAAAACAGATATTCATGATATGCAAATTTAAGAATTTAAGCGTTTTTAAGAAATGTGATATGTATAGCTAATTGTTTGAAGATATACATGCAAACAACTTCAAATGAAATTTTAAAATGAGTTAAAAAGTTACTGTTGAAAATTACCTTAGGCAGTGATTATCTTTAGATTGAGGTATAGCCTGTATAATCAAAATAATTTTCCTTGGGATGATAAAATCAAAAAACTAAATTCAATCTCAGCAGAATATGTTATTGAATTTGTTATTGAATGTCTGCACAGAGTGGAAACTGTGATGACTGCCTAGCTAGAGTACAATAATTTATTACAGTGACTTTGAAAAGATTTGTTAAAAATTTGTATTAGTTTTCTGAATTTTATAATAGCAGAATTCTAATTGTTATTGGTTCTTGATTTCAAAATTCTCAAAGTAATTTTCAAACTTTGGGACATTAATGATGCTTTATCACTAAAAATTTCAGATGAGTTTCTCAAGATAACTGATTTTAGTAGAAAAACTAAAGTATTTTAAGATATATTATAGCACTTTCTCTTTCATATAGATGCTACTATTTGCTATTTGGTTTTCAAAAATATTATTTATTCACTTGGAATAGCTCAAATTGTCACATTAAGGATTTTGCATGTAGAAAACCAGGGTTCTATCTTTATTATTGTAGAGTCTCCTGATACCACTCTGAGTGTGGCCGGGTAAACAACATTGGGTTAGGACTACCAAATTAAATGTACATATTGTAATTGCATGACCTAGCTTCTAGGACACAGTCTACTATAGTAAAATGAACTAAAAAAATGGATGGTGGTTTAGCATGTGTGGTTTGTTGTAATGTTCATTGGTATTTGTGGATATCTAAAATTTTGAGATATATGTTTCTTGTTTCCAAAAATATACAATATTTGGATGAGGTATTATCTGTGACCAAAGCAGGATGATGTCAATTAAATTGTTTTCTCTCATATTTAAAACCCTTTTTTGTTTTGGGTATTTGGGGGCCACAGCCAGTAGCGATCAGGACTGACTTCTAGCTCTGCACTCTGGGATCACTTCTGGTGGGGGGAGTGATAATATAGGATGTCAGAGGTTGGTTAAGCCCAGATTAAATGTGTGCAAGGAAAGCACTACATGCTCTATTACTCAAGCTAAAATACTTACTTTTAATTTTAATTTTATTGTTATCTTCCTCATTATTATCATTTTAGTTTTTGAATACAAGCAATTATGCTCATGCCTTACTATAGACACAAGAATAACCTCAGGCAAGGTCCAAGGGATTATATTTTTAAAAAATACAGTTTGATAATTTATTCAGATATTTCTGCATACTATTTTTTTTTTTTTTTTTGGATTTTGGGTCACACCCGGCAGTGCTCAGGAGTTACTCCTGGCTCCATGCTCAGAAATTGCTCCTGGCAGGCACGGGGGACCAAATAGGGCACCAAAATTCGAACCGATGACCTTTTGCATGAAAGGCAAATGCCTTACCTCCATGCTATCTCCCGGGCCCCTCTGCATACTATTTAACACTTTAAGACATAAGTAAAAATTGATCTCATAACCTATGGAATAACTCATTATAAAACAACACTAAAGTTAACTTTAGTTCTAGATCTTTCTCTTACTGTGGAAGTGGAAGTTTAACTTCAGAGAGCTGTGGTAAAAGAAGTTGAAAGTTGATGGAGAAAAACAGTGTCTTCAAATTAAATTAAATTAAACCAAATTTAAAATCCATTAAAGGTCTAAGTTTAGCTCCATGTAATATAAATAGAACTTGTTGTAGAAAGAAAACAATAAATCTTAATCCTAATATTTTAAAGTGTATTTTTAGAGAAACCATGCTCTAATTATGAGTCTTACCAAATTAAATCAGTATGGATTATAGTAGCTTTCACATCTAAAGAAACCAAAGCATACATACATTTATTTAGAGAAGCAATATTGAGTAAAGGATGAGTGAATTTTGAGAATGATTTTTCTTCATTGCTATATCCTTTGATAATCTTGTGGAATTTTTAGGGACAATATGAACCACTATCATATACACTAATTACTGTTGAATTTAAAGGGCAATTTTCATGCAGACATAGTGATATCTTTGTTGCTGCTGACAATATTTTTTAATTTAATATTTTTGATCAGTTTTTATGAAAAGGCTATTAAGCAGAGAAAGTAGAACTTTTCTAAATCATATTAATGATATATAATCCTCTCATGGGTAACTAAATTAAGGGAAATTATTATAATTGGGGTGACACAACCGGTGACACTTAGGGGTTACTCCTGGTTCTACACTCAGAAATCACTTCTGGCTTGGTGGACCATATGGGACCTCAGGGGTCCAATCCAGGTCCGTACTGGGTCAACTGCATGCAAGGCAAACTCCCCCGCCGCTCTGCTACTGCTCCAGCTCATTGTTTAAGAATAATATAACAGATTGAAAACTTTTCTGTTAATATTATATAGTAATAATGTTAATAGGCTATAATCTCATTAATTCACATCTCAAATTACAGCATATCAACTCCTCTCAGCCTGCTCTGAGACCGATTCAATCAATGGGGTAGAATCTTAGCTAAACACATTATTCCTATGTGCCACAATATGATTGAGGCACCAGATACACAAAAGTGAAACATATAAAAGCAATACTTTAATCACTAACTTCTATTTAGAAAGAAAAAAAGAATTACACACACAGAGGAACTAAAAAAAGTGTAAAAGTAAAAGGGAGTCATTACAGTAATATGATTTGGAATGACCTTTATGGAAGTAATTTAAAGCTGTCATAGGTTTTCTAAGGGAGCTTTATTTCATGATATAAAAACGCATTTCCCCCTTCCCTACCTATATCTCTACAACACTCTGTTGTGCACTCAATGCAGTAGAATGAAACTATTTTAATAATATTTAAGACATTTAAAATTATGTATAGTCTATATCTGGTAATTACAAAACATCTGTTTATGGTACTAGACGTGGGGCAGTGGTCTGATGCAGTTCTGGGGATTAAGATGGAGTTGAATGCAAGGTAAATTCCACAATCCCTGTAGTTCTCTCTTCTCCTAATTTAAACAATTTAACGCAGCTTTCACATAAGCATTCCTAATCTGAAAAAAACTTCCACTTAATGTGTATTTCTCTAAAAACTGTCAAAAATTGTAGGATTATGTAAGAGAGTACTGGAGTTTAGTGGACTTTGCCTTTTATCTGAATATTTGCTTTGGTTTCTTGAAAATAAATGTGTTTTTCATTTTAAAAATAATTCATTTTAGCTATCAGTACATGTTGTTGGGATATTTTGTGTTTGGCAATTTTGGGTTTTGTTTTAATAAAAATGTGTAACAAGTACTAATTCAATTATAATTTTTAAAACCCACATTAGCATATGGCTGTTGACCGGTGGTCAATACTATGTTGATTTTCTTACTAATAGTTTTAAGATGAAAAATAGTGTATTAGTTAAATATTTGGTCGATTTTCCCCTTTATTTTTATTGTATTTTTATTTGCTTTTTGAGGCCATATCTGTGTTGATTAGAGCTTGTTCCTGGATCTATGTATAGGGAAAACAGCTGGAGGGACTCAGGGGAAGCATATGAATGTGTTGCTTGGGGATTGAACTAAAGTTGACCAAGGAACACAAAGATTCTTAACAGCTGTGCTATTGCTTACACTGTCATACAGCTATGCTGGACAAACTCTAAAATTATTTCAACTGTTCTTCTCTAGGATTTTCTATCTTTGTTTTAGCCCTTCCACAGGATTGTGACGCTTCTGATTATATAATTAAACTAATAAGAGGTCATTTGACAATATGTTATGCGATATATGATTTTGTCTTCACAAACTATAACTAATGATCATTGTAATAGATTCATAAACTAAATAGCCACATTGAGAACCCCATATTGCAATGAAATTTGGGTGTCACTAGGAACTACAGTGTGTCTAGAGGCATTTAAACTGAGCCTTCAATGGATAGTTAAAATCCAGGTCCCATTCAGTATTAGTTCAAGGAACTGATGTAGATCAATAACCTCATGGAATTTTTTTTGTATTTATCTTTATTTAAGTACCATGATTACAAACAACATAACATGTTGTTGGGTTTTATTTATAAAAAAAAACACACACAAAAAATACACCCCTTCATCAGTTCAATATTCCTACCATCAACTCCCTCCTCCCCCACTCCTTATCTGTAATTGAGACAGGCATTCTATTTCTCTCACTCAAGACCATTGTAATGATAGCTGTTAGTGTAATTATTTCTCTAATTGTACTTACCACTCTTAGTGGTAAGCTTCATATCGTGGGTTGTTCCTTCCATCCCTCATCTCTATTTTCTCTGGGTATTATTACAATAATGTCTTTTATATTTTTTAAAAACCATAGATGAGGGGCCGGCGTGGTGGCACTAGAGGTGAGGCACTAGCCTAGGACGGACCTCAGTTCAATCCCCTGGCATCCAATATGGTCCCCCAAGCCAGGAGTGACTTTTGAGGGCATAGCCAGGAGGAACCCCTGAGCATCACAGGGTGTGGCCCCAAAACAAAAACAAAAACAAAACATAGATGAGTGAGACAACTCTGAATCCATCTCTCTCCCTCTGGCTTATTTCACATAATGGTTTTCATGACCTATGCAGCCATTGGAAAAAAATGAAGTCATGAAATTTTTCTATGCATGGATGGGTATGGACACCTCATATAAGTTGGAAATAAATTATATGTATTTGATTTTCCAGATCAGAATGAAATATCTTAATTGAAGTCTTATGGGGACCTTGAGTAGAACACCCAGCTAATCAAGCCTATATTCCATAAAGACACAGAAGCAAAAAAAATGCATTTCTTTAAGCAACTGAAGTTTATTATAGATCAAGAGCAAAAAATTAATAAAATCTTTATAAATATCTTCATATACTTTATCCTAGGCATCCAAAAATACTCTAAATTTGTAAACTGATGATAATGAAAATTTTAATCGTAATAATAGAAAATTAATGGTATAACAAAAACTTATTAATGATGCCTATCGGCTGAGCAAAATATAAGATAAATATATAATGTTATTAGATTTGGTGCGTTCGGGTTGTTTTATGTTTTTTGGTATTTTGTACAACATATTGAGTTGCTTCAGTGATTATTGCTGGATTATTACTCAAGGATCATTTCTGCCGAGGCTCAGGGACTTATATAGGTTGCCAGGGATAGAACAACAGTTGGTCAAATGTAAAACAAATGTATTAACATTGGCACTAAAACTAGAATACTAATTAAGTGATTTAATTATATCATTTCAATTTAATAAATGCATATTAAATAGTAGTTTTGCCATTTTATAGGTAATAGAAACAAATGTCTAAATAAATCTGGAAATTTGCCTTAACGTGAGTGTCAGACATAAAATTAAAGCCTATATCTATTGACTTAACTCCAATTTATTTTGTTGTCCAAAAGAAGTTACTCCCTTTGGGAGCCGGGAGGTGGCGCAGGAGGTAAGGTGCCTGCGCTAGCCTAGGACGGACCACAGTTCAATCCCCCAGTTCCCATATGGCCCCCCGTGCCTGCCAGGAGCGACTTATGAGCGCATAGCCAGGAGTAACCCCCAAGCGTCACTGGGTGTGGCCCAAAAACCAAAAAAAAAAAAAAAGTCACTCCCTTATCTACATACAACTGTTTCTAGAGACAAGGGGAAATTTTAAAACAGACAAACAAACAATATGATATGGGCCAGTAAAATTATGTTTTCTACTTTATTTTTGTCTTTTCTTCCCAAGAATGAGTCATCAGTTTGGTTGGCTCCTTCCTGCTATTCCTTCTCAATCATTAATATTATGTTTCTTTCTTTGAATACTTGAACAAATCTATATTTAATCTCTTGATTTTCCAAGAGATAATTTATAAATTTATTTCTTTATACTTAAAAACACCTCCCAGATACCCATGACATTCTTCAAAGAAATGGATCAAAGACTTATGAAGTTCATCTGGAACAATAAACACCCTAGAATAGCTAAAGCACTCCTAGGGAAAAGGAAAATGGGAGGCATTACTTTCCCCAACTTTAAACTATACTGCAAAGCAATAGTTATCAAAACAGCATAGTATTGGAATAAAGACAGACCCTCAGATCAGTGGAATAGGCTTGAATTCTCAGACATTATCCCCCAGACATATAAGTACCTAATTTTTGACAAAGGAGCAAGAAATCCCAAGTGGAGCAGGGAAAACCTCTTCAACAAGTGGTGCTGGCAGAACTGGTTAGCCACTTGCAAAAAAGCGAACATAGACCCCCAGTTAACATCATGTACGAAGGTAAAATCCAAATGGATTAAAAACCTCGATATCAGACCTGATACCATGAGGTATATAGAACAACACGTCGGTAAAACACTCCATGACATTGAGACGAAAGGCATCTTTAGGGAAGAAACTACACTTTCCAAGCAAGTGGAAGCAGAGATCAACAGATGGGAATACATTAAACTGAGAAGCGTCTGCACCTCAAAAGAAATAGGCCCAGGATACAAGAGTCACCCACCGAGTGGGAGAGACTATTCACCCAACACCCATCAGATAAGGGGCTAATATCCAAAATATATAGGGCACTGACAGAATCTTACAAGAAAAAAACATCTAATCCCATCAAAAAATGGGGAGAAGAAATGAATAGACAATTTTGATAAAAAAGAAATACAAATGGCCAAAGGCACATGAAAAAGTGCTCCTCGTCACTAATCATCAGGGAGATGAAAATCAAAACAACAATGAGATACCACCTCACACCACAGAGATTAGCACACATCACAAAGAATGAGAACAATCATTGCTGGCGGGGATGTGGAGAGAAAGGAACTCTTATCCACTGCTGGTGGGAATGCCATCTAGTACAATTTCTATGGAAAGCGATATGGAGATTCTTCCAAAATCTGGAAATTGAGCTCCGATTCGACTCAGCTATTCCACTCCTAGGGAAGAGCACAAGAATTCAATACAAAAACCCCTTCCTCACACCTATATTTATTGCAGCACTATTCACAATAGCTAGGCTCTGGAAACAACCAAGATGCCCTTCAACAGATGAATGGCTAAAGAAACCATGATACATATGCACAATGAAATATTATGCAGCCGTCAGGAAAGATGAAGTAACCCCTGAGCATCAGGAGTAACCAGGTGTGACCCAAAAACAAAACAAAACAAAAATAATGAAAAAGAAAAATTAGAATTTTGGATTAGGTTTTAATTTTGTTCTCCTTCCTTATAAATTGTAATGCAAATGAGTCAAGTTAAATAAAATAATCTGGCTGAACCTTATTTCAATATGACCAGAAGCAATCACACATGGACACATGGAAATGCCATAGGAAGATAGGTCTTATTTTCTGAAAAATAAAGCTCTGAAATGGATCCTTCCTTATTTAGAGCTTTCAGAATGTTCAAAGCACTACTGATTCTTTGATCACACCTTTTTACCTATAAAACAATAAAAATAATGAAGTAATCAATCTTTTAAAGTCACTTGCATGTAACACTTGTTTTTGAAAATCCAAGGGTAAAATGAGAGAGAAAAAACTTTTTTCCCTTATTCCTACATTTTCCCCATGGAATCTCTTCCATTTGAAACCGCTTCCTTTTTTTTTTTCTCAAGAATTTCTCTTCCTAATAGTTTATGAAAAAACTTCAAAGTCGGGGCCCGGGAGATAGCATGGAGGTAAGGCATTTGCCTTTCATGCGAAAGGTCATCAGTTCGAATCCCGGTGCCCCATATGGTCCCCCGTGCCTGCCAGGGGCAATTTCTGAGCACGAAGCCAGGAGTAACCCCTGAGCACTGCCGAGTGTGACCCAAAAACCAAAAAAAAAAAAAAAAAAAAAACCTTCAAAGTCAACCAAATTCTATTTGACTGTCACCATGTAAAATGTCACCATGAAATATGTCAATTTCTGAAAGTCTGAAAAACTTTAAAAGCCATTTCTTTTGTGTATGTGTACCTTTGAAGGTTCTATTCCCATCAATTACCATAGTTTGACTTGTTAGGATACTAATAAAGACAATACTACTAATAATAACTTTAATAATACAGATAATAATAATAAAAATACTGTTATCTGGCACCTCAACTCCAGTATGTTCCTACATTGATCTTCTTGCCCTTCTAGATAGGCCTTTTAAGCAGAATCCACCAACGTTCCCAGGCCTGTTTTCGTCATCATGTATGTTATATCATACCCAGAAAAACCAGACACCTTTAACCTCACTAAGCTACGCTGTTGATTCAACTAACCATTTAAATGGTTTGTATAGGGATTTTGAATTTTGGCTTGCAGTCTCTTATTGAAGTAAAAATATATGCTGAATTTATATGTCATTATTTATACTTTTCTATGGCACTTTTCTAGAGCCTCTTTCATTTCCATTGAGGAAACAAATAGATAATTGCATAGGACTGGATAGTCTGACAAGTATCACAGATCTAATCCTTATTCATTTCTTGTATACAGTTAATTTTAGAAAACTGGCATTGTATTTGGAAAGGTTTCCAACTATTATTTTGCTATCAATTGTAGCAGTAAACATTAAAATTTTCAGTTTTAAAGTATTGCTACTATTTATATTTACCCTTGATATGTCCCCTTGAGCCTAAATCTTTTTATTTCTTTTTCTTTTACATAACATCTCAAAAAATGTAGCTCAACATTCTAAAAACAGAAGCTTGACATCGTATTACGAATGACTTCTATTTATTCTTTAGTACATTAGCTTTAATGTCCACAATGGCACTACAAATTTCCCTGGGAAAATAGTGATTTTATAACTCTAATGTTATACTCACTTCTGATTCCTTTGATCCTTTCCATTCTTTTTTCATTTTATTTTGTTTTGGTTTTGGGCCACACCCTGTGATGCTCAGGGGTTACTCCTGGCTATGTGCTCAGAAATCACTCCTGGCTTGAGGGACCATATTAGACACTGGAGGATCGACCACGGCCCATCCTCGGTCAGACTCGAGCAAGGCAAAAGCCTTACCATTGCGCCACTGCTCTAGCCTGCCACTCTTCATAAATCTCTGCCTGTTATCTTTGGACTCCATTCCTCTCTTAATTTCAATATCTCATTCTAAAACTGCCTCTTCCTCTAAGTCTAATTAATTGCTTAATAGAGGTATCTAAGTTTCTTCTTTGGCATATATTTTCCTTGACATGCTTTCAGTTTAATTTAATATGCAGGTTTTCCTCTAAATTCTTTCACATCTAAGGTACACATTTATCTCTTTCTTAAAATCTAGTTGGCTATTTAACTAAGAAAAAAACTGAAGTGCAATTTAAGTACTATTCTTGATATAAATGTTGAATTGAAGAATTGCCTGGAATTGAAATTAGTTAGAAGCTGTCTAGTACTCCCTAAAGAGTACAGCATTAGCAATGATGAAGTGTGAATAAAAGAATAAATAAATAGAAATAAATTGTTAATCAGCTAATCATTAAAATAGTGCTTTAATTATATATTTTTGTTAAATACATATTATTCATAGTAATATGGAACACATTCAGCTGAATTATATAAGTTCACCATTACAAACATGTTATTTTAAGTAACAAATAATTTAAACAATTTATTAATTGTGCTTCCCTCCACCCTTCTATTTATATTATTTGTACATAATTCAATCTCTAGTCACAAGAAAAGCATGAAAGTATTGAAGGATCATATTTTCTTACATTATTTGTTCAAGAAACATCAGCTTCTAGGTCAGTTCTAAACCTTTTCTTAGATTACTGTACATTTATAATATTTTTGTTCTGTTCACTGGATAATTATTACTCATAGTATTTATTTATTTATTTGGTTTTTGGGCCACGCCGGATGACACTCAGGGGGTTATTCTGACTGTGTGCTCAGAAATTGATCCTGGGTTTTGACCATATGGGATGCTGAGGATAGAACCACGGTTCATCCTAGGTCAGCCACATGCAAGACAAATGTCCTACCACTGTACCATCGCTCTGGCCCCTATACTATGTATTTTATTTTGCTTTTAATAATTACATTGTTCTGTTTTAAACAGCTGAAAAAGATCAAAATGTTAATTTTGTCCCATATTCTGTACCTTTATGATATAGTAGTTATAATCTTTTATAAAAGTACTTCATAAGAAAAATTCTGCTTTTAGCATTTGTTATTTTTTGCAGACTTAAAAAATCAAGACTTCATTTCTTTCTCATTTTTAAAATTCTCTTAAGGTTTGCATTCTAAAATTTTCAATAGGACAATATATTCTTTTTATTATACAAATTCACTTTTAATAAAAATATTTAAGTAGTCTTGTGTTTTCTTCAGTAATATCTCAAAGTTAGATGCAACTGGTATTTGTAACTAAAATGCATACGTAGATAAATATTCTGATTTTTTCAGGCATCTTTAATGATATTTAATGCATACAATAAATGGTCACTACACCATGGTAAATCCAAAAGATTCAAATCCCAATTAAAATATTATATCTTGTAAACTTTATGTGAGGCCCTCCCACCAGAGGTTAAGCAATCCAACCTAATAAGGAACTAAGGGAGCAACTTATAATACCTTTTTTTAAATGTATTTTTTATCATTTATTTCAGTTGAGGTAACATGTTTATAATAGTGTTAGTGTATATAGTTTTGATGTATACAGGTACTTCTCACAGTCCTTATGTTACAAAATCCTTACATGCTTATTCCAGATGGACATCCTTAGAAATGTGAGAAAAGGAATATAAGCCAAGTTTCTTGAAAATGTCTGATAATAAATAGAGTAACAGATGTTCTAGGCAGGTGGTACACACATATGAATGAAAGAATGTGTTGGAAAGGGACCCAAAGGGACTCTATAGATCCAATCATGATCATATTCAAAGATTAAGTTAATGCTGTTAGGTAGAAAATACTATTAAAATACTTATTTTGTTAGATTTTCAGGACAAAGCTAATCATGTTTTTAAACTCAAGTTTCATCAACTTTTATGTTTTCTGCCATATAAACCTATAGGAATTTCATATATATGCAATTATATATTCATATATATATATCAATTGTTCATGCATCATTTCTTTCCATAGATGTGCTTCAATTTGGTATATGAAGGAAGCATTCTTAATGAGCAAAACTAACAGAAAATAAACTCAGACTTGAAAAATTTCTATAGATTTTTAGAACCATCTAACTTATATCCACTTTAGGTTCTACGTCTGCACAGAAAGATAAAACATAACATTTATTACAATAATTTAAAGGGAAGCTCATAATGTGAGAGAAGTGTGGGAAGACACTCAATGCACTAGAATTCACCGCAAGAAATTGTTGAATTCTAAAATAAGAAGCTTGACTGAAATTTCTTCCTCCTGCTCCCCTCAATCATATACATATGTAACCACTATATTCACAATCATC
>PVKC010029722.1:0-15045 GCA_004027635.1 Crocidura indochinensis
CCATGAGTGGAGCGGCCATGCTCCTCTGGTACCACTCTTGTGGTTTGGGACAGCATACCTAGCCAGGGAGCATTGATGGGATTAAGTTCGCTGGGGTCTTCCTCAGCAGCCTCACGCAGGGAATTAGGAAGCCAAGAATGGAGAAATGCAGAGGCTTTTTAAAAGAACCCAGGAGGAGTCTCTATATTTCTTTTGATTAACATGGTTTTCTCTGGTTCTATTCAAGTTGCAATGGACTTCATGATATCACCATACTTTTAAGCTGTGTAGTATTCTATTATGTATATATATATATATACATATATATATACCTTTATTATTCCCTCATTCCTTCATTGTCTCTTGGTAGCAAGGCGTATTCAATATCTCTAACTTTGATTTCTCAGATAATATAGTACTTATATATATATATGTATATATATAGTGACTTTTAGCCACTTGTCTGTCTTTTTCAGAGATGCATCTATTCATTTCCTTTCCTCGTTTTTGATTGGGTTCTTGGGAGATGACTTGAACTTTATGAGTTTTTTCATATATCTTAGATAATAAACATTTGTCTGTTGTGTTTAACTCAAATATTTTTCCCCTTCAATTAGGTGTCTTTTAGTTTTAGCCTGAGTTTCTCTTGCCATGCAGAAACTCTTCAATTTGATGTAGTATCATTTGTTTATTTTTGTTTCTGGTGTCTTTGGCAATATAACTATATCAATAAAAGCGCATATTTTAAAATTCTTATCATTATTTATCATTGGGAAAATCCCAATCAGATGACAATGAGATATCATCTGACACCAATGAGATGATATATAATAAAAATATTGGTGACAACATTTGGCAGGGATGTGATGAAAATGGAGTCTCATTTACTGCTGGTTAGAACATATTCTGGCCCAATCCCTATGGAAAATATATGGAGGGTTCTCAGTAATCTAAGAATTGAGCTGCCATATGAGACAGAAATTCTAATTTTGAATATCTACCCCAAGAACAAAAATACATTTATTCAAAATTAGGTGCTGGAGTGGTGGCGCAGTGGTATGGCATTTGCCTTGCATGCAGCTGACCTAGGATGGACTGCAGTTCAATCCCCGGTGTCCCAGATGGTTCCCCACACCAAGAGCGATTTCTGGGTGTATACCCAAGAGTAACCCCTGAGTGTCACTGGGTGTGAACCAAAAATAAAAAAAATGTATGTATGGGGGCCAGGTGGTGGCACTGGAGGTAAGGTGCCTGCTTTGCCTTGTGCTAAACTAGGACGGACCGTGGTTCGATCCCATATGGTCTCCCGTGCCTGCCAGGAGCGACTTCTGAGCAAATAGCCAGGAGTAACCCCTGAACGTCACCGGTTGTGGCCCAAAAACCAAAAAAAAAAAATGTATGTATGCACACTACGATTTGATTAACTAGGATTTTATTTGATTGTCATTAGTCCAATGACAGACAAATATATCATGAAGTTGTGGTATACATATATACATAAACAAATGCATGCATATGTATATATGAATACACAGCTGTAAGGAATGATGTTATTATGCAATTCATAGAAACATAGACAGAGCTGAAAATATGTTAAAAATAAGTAGAGTGTTACTAATAAAATCATAGAAAAGTAATTTCTAACCCATTACTCTAAGTCCTACCTGGCCCACATTATTCAAAAATCAGTAGTCCTTGGAATTTCTTAATAATTCCATTCATCAACACAAAACATGTATGTATTTTACATTTTGGTGTGAGATAAACAAACTACTATATGCCTAAATATTAGTATATTTTATAACTGATGTACACCATTTTTCAAAGATATGGCTACATTACAGGTATATTTATATAAATATATATAGTTATGTGTTTATAGCTATATATTATGGCAAAATATAATTTTTTTTTGGTTTTTGGGCCACACCCGGTGACGTTCAGGGGTTACTCCTGGCTATTCGCTCAGAAGTCGCTCCTGGCAGGCACGGGGGACCATGTGGGGAACCGGGAGATCGAACCGCGGTCCGTCCTAGGTTCGTAAGGCAGGCACCTTACGTCCAGCGCCACCGCCTGGCCCCAAAATATAATTTTAATATATTTTCTAACTATACATGAATATATGTAATGTATATTTATGGGCATATATATAATTTAGTATAATGTATGTTTACATAAATATGTCATTGGTACTGTTGTATTTTGTCAGTTTACCCTTTAAGCCTTGTGAATCACAGTTCTGGAGAATGAAGCTTGGCTAATGCATCTTTTCTAAAATTTCACATTTACTTATTCCTGCCATTTTATTATGCTATAATTTTATTCAAAAGAAAAGAGTCTCCCTGATAATGTCCTTTCTCTGATAATGTCCTTTAACTCCAAGGGAATGTAAAATGTAAATGTATTGTTGAAGGCCAAATGCTTAACACGATACAGATAATGAAAGAGCCCAGGGAATAACTGTGTGGACATTTATAAACAACATTGATACACTATGTACAGAACTAAATAAAACCAGCTAGCTGATACCAACTTCAGGATAAAGAGACAATAACAGCACATGGACTAGAAAAAGTATTAGTTCTGAAACTCAAGTGTGATGCCAAAAATAAGTAACAAAGCCATCAACATGAGGAATCAAATGCATAAAGAATGCAGAAAGATAAAACCAACAACAATCTATTTGCTTTTTCTCTTGGTGAACGTTATGATTGGAGATACCTTCTTTCATTTAGTTTCAAGATTTAGGATCTACTTTTTTAGGCTTCAATGTCCTTTGTGATGTCCCCTAAATGCTATTCCCTCAAAATGTTTAAAACTTTTCAATGTTGGTATTCTTTAATTTTTTAAAGACAAGGAATTTTTTTTAAAAAAACAGAGAAGAAAAACCCACACTTAGGAACTCCAAGTCCTGCCAATTTTTTCTTCCTGCCAAGTCCTATTAGTATAAATGAACGGTTTATTTTAAGAAATGCCTGATAAATTACTCTACACAATCAGTAATGAGGGTACTGTCAGCAAAGGAGAATCATTTCCAAATTTTACTTGGCATTAAAGAGCTAGTGCCTTCTAAATTCAAACTGGGGTATGTGGCCCTTACCCTGTAGATTCCATAAATCTTTCCTTACTGCTCAAAGGGTAAAGGAACCAGCCTCCATGTGTGTAGCTGCTAAGGTTTCTCTGTGTTGACTTATCATTTTTTAAGAAAACTGCTATCTTTTATTATTAAACTTTCTATCTCCCACACGTCACAGAATTCCTCTTCTACTTGGCCTTTGCCCCAAGTGGGGAAATATTAAAGAGTTCAGGTTATTAGAACAACAATAAAAATAAGTCTAAAACAAAACAGAATGATGTAAAAAGGAAAAGGTCAAAGAGTTTTATTTTTTGTAGGACATAAATATTCAGTAATATTCCAATTCATATTCAATATGACTTTGTAGAAACACAATTTTAATGATTTAGAGACTTCTCAAACATAAAAGTAAAGAAAGACAATAAATTACTACTTCTGGGAAAGAAGGAAGGGAAATCATACATAATTTAAAGAATCTGTGAATAACAAAAAACATTAACTTCAATTTAACAATAAGAGATGAGAATCTTTTTGGTTTCTCCATAGATACCCTAAGGCAGCGCACTCCTACTTCTACTTACATATCTGTCATGTAAAATCAGTAAATTTACTAATAAAAATTCAGAACTGAGGTCTCAAGAATAAAAAACATGTGTGTGCCGCCTTCTATTCCCAAATAAAAATACTATCTTGTGTTTGTTTTTATTTTTCTAAATGTAGAAAGAGGTGGATATTCTTGATCAAGTTTGCCAACAACCCTTATATGAGAAGGAAATGCAAACTTTTGAAAGTTGGCTTTTTTTAATGGAAAAGGTGTTCCTTTTCTTCTTGTAAATGGATATTTATAACAGCTAGACAGACTTCTAGTTTTTGTTTGCTTGTTTTTGTTTGCTTTTCCCTTATCTTTTATTATATCTCCAACAGAACCACATTACTTGGAATCATCTTGTTTAGACTCATAATTTGAGGGAGAAAATGGATGGTACCAGGGCCAGACAGTCATATAAACATTTAGTGAAAATAAAAAATGATCGGGGCGGGGGGGGGGTGGATGATCAGACTTGAACACCAAACCCAAAGTCAACAACAACAAAATCAATACCCAATCTACAACAAGCTGTACAAGTGGGAAACAGGTGAACTAGTATTATGGGGTCTAAAGGAGAGAGATATCAGATGTATGCTGGGAACAGGGGTGGAGGGAGGATTTATAATTCACTTTGACCACAATAAATATTTAAAAAGAAAAATAAAGGTGTTCATTTGTGTGTGTTCAAAAGCTCAAGTTCTCTCTATAGAAAGATAACATTATAAAAAGTTAATGTGCAAATAATATAAACAGTTCTAGTCCTTGCCCACCCAAGACCAGTGAAAACTGGTTCCCTTCAATTTTTCTAGGCTCATTTATAAATCTCCTCGTAATAGGTTTCTACTACTTTTGCTGTAAAACTATATAGCCCAGCCATGGTCTCAAAGACTTATTCTTAGCAGTGTCTGTGTAATGTTTATGGCCACTTTGCATCAAAATCTTGTTAAGCCTCCAAGTAAGAGAGCAAAGTGTTTCACATAATTTATACTATTCATATTTTGTATTTAATGTGTTTAAACACTAGGATCAGAGTTCAGCATTTAATGCAATGCAGTCTGTACACAAGCTGACTAAATTACAGATGAACAGAAGAGATTCTGCATACTTCCTCCAATCTTATAGCAACAGGAAAGACACCATCTCTTAGGAAATATTTATAAGTTCCAAACATTCTCAGTTTCATTAGCAAGCAAACTTCATGATGGTTCCTTGATATCATTAGTGAAATAAATCCCCACTTCTGAGATGAGAAAACTAAGACACATAGGAAGTTGGATATACATTTCCTAGGTAATAACATAAGAAAAAGAAAGATCCGGCAGGTTCTTAGACCCCTGAGTACCATCCAGTTGTTCAATCCACTTCTTCAGAAGGCAGTAGGATAAAGCTATTGGTTAATATGATGATAACTATCTTTAGGCATCTGGAAGAAATCCAAGGACCCCAGAGTCATGTGTCCTAAAGTAATGTATTCTGGAATTTTTGGAAGAAATCCAAGGAGACTCTAATTGCGTCTTGATATGCATTTTGTAAAGGACATCAGATTAAAACAATAAAGTAGAAAATTACTTCCATTTATCCAGAAGACTCTCAGCCTTATTACACCTTAGAAATACCTACCATAAAAATATTTCTAAGGCTTATTTAGAATATCTAAATCTGTCCAATGTTACTATTCAAACCATATTTCATTACTTGGGAAAGAAGAACAAGCTTTGGGGAACAGAGAGAGTAGAGTGGTAGGGCATGTGCCTTGCAATTATGAAATAAATCGGTAGAAATAAATATAGAGAAAATGAACACAAGACATATTAATATGAGACAAATATCCCAAAAGATAAATATATAAACAAAACTCTCAACATATTTTCAGCTCTCTGGAGCTAGGTTTAGAAGTAACTACTGTTTTGCTACAATTTCCCAGAGAAGTCAAGTTGGTTCTTATGATTCTTATTGCTGGCTTGGTTATTACCTCTGTCCCCCACGGAACAAGATGAGATTATACTGAAAACCTGTATAGCACCATCCACAATGAATGCATTTGAATTGTGCAACTTCTAGTTAGAGCTGGTTAATTCATAGCAGTGATCAAGTTCTCCTCTAGACTTCAGTGTATTTGACATTCTGATCAATGATGTGGCTCAACAGAGAGACTTTGTGTCCAAATCCTCTCTGTGTAATTGAATACTGAGGAACTTTAGCCACTTGCTAAAGTCACTCGCTAAGTACATACTGGCAGAGCTGTAGTGACCAGATTTTACGAGAGGGGGATTGACTATGAATACATAGAAAAAGCCACAGAGGAGAGACAGAGTAAAATGAGAAAGGGACACAGTGCTTTAGGGAGATAGAGATGGCAGTAAAGCTAGGCTTCTGCCAAAGAGGAAACTGGTCAGTCAGCTTTTTCAAATGTATGCATTTTCAATAAACTCCCCTCCACATAAGGCAACTTCAGTGCATACTTGTTTGTGACCAAAACAGCCTTGAAAAGAACAAAGTTCCCTAAGGAAATTATTTAAAACTCTGGGGTAGTCCAACTAGTGTGGTGTCCAGCCCTGTTAGAGAGATCTCCCCAAACTCACCAGAATGCCAAGTTCAGCAAGAGGGCGCCCCCTTGCGTGGCTTCTGGTTACTTAGAAAATATCTCATCAGTTGGTTACTCTTCCTTTCAAATTCATATAAAGGATCATTGAAATTTAATTAATGTTCCAGAAAGATGACAAAAAATTAACTGGAAAAATGTGCAAAAGTCACTTAACTGGACTCTGATGTCTTTTCAAATGTACTGGGAATACATTGTCTTACCCCTTTTGAAGTGCCTTTTTCCAGATACTGACAGAAAGGATAATAGATAGATGTCTCTATATGTGTCTTTACATTCAAGTTATAAAAAAGAGTAATTGGTACCTATGCAATGCTATTAGTTCCTTCAATATATTATGGACATAAAGCTAAGCAATCTGTCCAAGTATTTTAAAAAACACAAATGTCTTCAGAAAATAAACAAAATCATCTCATATTTGCCTCTGGTATTGAGAATAAAAGCACAAAACTTCATTTCTCTATAAGGATTTTTACAGATAAATTCTCAGTATATCATTATGAAGCACATAAGTTTATTTTATGACATTCTACATAGTTCACTACTTCACTATAAAGGATCTTTTCATTAAGGTTTCAAAGTGCTCCCAGTGGTAGAGAATAAATGTTTATTTTGGTGTTTATTACATGGGACATTGTTTCATGGATAGAAAATTGACTTTCTATTGCATGCCAACTCCTAATGATTGTTTGAGCCCTGTGCCAAGAAGGGTTCTTAAGAGCCAAATGACATCTCTGCTTGGTGGAGGGGGAGAAAAACCAGGATTGATTAGCAATGTCTGTAACAGGCATAGATGTCAGTATTCAGTGTACTGGAAAATTCTAATTTATACTTTTAATGTAGAAACAGAAGTTTTTTTTACATTGTACTGCACTTCTACTTCTAGGACAAAAGAAGTTACAGTCAAATATCCTTTGCAAATAAGAATGTTGACATTGCAAAGGTAAAATGATATGTGGAAAAAATACTGATATGAAAATTGCTTCCCCTTAAACTAACTCCTAAAATAGTGACAGTAGCTCATTAATAATAGACTATAAAAATTACATAGAAATATTAAAATGCAGGGTCTGGTGTGGTAGCACTAGAGGTAAGGCATCTGCCTTGCAAGTGCTAGCCTAGGACGAACTGCGGTTGGGTCACTGTCCCATATGATCCCCCAAGCCAGGAGCAATTTCTGAGCGCATAGCCAGGAGTAACCCCTAAGTGTCAACAGGTGTGACTGAAAAACAAAAAAAAATCAAAAAAAGAAATATTAAAATTCAGGTGACTGAAGAGATAGTGCAGTGGGTAAGGTATACTACTCACATAGTTTGCTTGTCTGACCAAGTTTAATTTCTATCACATCATATGGTCTTCCAAGCCTTCCAGGAATGATTCCTAAGTGCAGAGCCTGGAGTAAACCCTGACACATTGCTGGGTGTGGCCCCCAAACCAGAAAGTCTGTGTGTGTGTGTGTGTCTGTGTGTGTGTGTGTCTGTGTGTGTGTCTGTGTGAAAGAGAGAGAGACTTCATGAGGCTAGAGAGATAATACAGAAATTAAAGTATATGACATAAATATGGCTGACTCAAGTTTAATATCTGGAATCATTAGGTCACTTGAACATTTCCTGGTACAGCCCTAGAGATAAATAGCACCTCTAGATATGACCTGTAAGTCTTTAGAGCTGTCAAAAATGGTCTGGCTAATCCTTGACACCACAGGATCCATATAACATCATATCCTCAAGCCCTTGTATTGCACTTTCAGCCCAATTAGCTAAGTGTCACTGGGAAGCAAAACCAGGCCTTCTAAACACCATTGGGAGCCCTCTGTAGAGAAAAACAAAATAAAGGAAAATCCTGATGTGAAAAAATTATATGCCACTCAAAGAAAAAATACCCATCAAAATGGGGGAAAAGGCTGACATGAATTGAACTTCTACTAAAAAAATACTGAAAATTATTTTAAGCAAAATTATTTTCCTCTACTGACTAGATTCTTCTTTTAGAACTTGTGACACTCATTCCCAGAGTATATGACACCTCACCCCACCCCGAGATAGCTGAGAAACTGAGGAATAGTGAAAAATAAAGGCCAAGATCCCATTATGAATCAATAGCAGGTACTGGGCTTGGGAAATAAGTGAGCTGGTTTGAAAGAAACTTGTATTTGCTTCCAGAAAGCAGAATCCTCTACCTTGACTGTCAAACTGGCAAGATGTAGGCCACTACCAGGCCCCACCCTAAAATTGTATTATGCCCCAGAGGACACTGGCAAGAGCTATGGCAAGTAGGATCAGGTGAGAGACCAATATATTTGTCCTCAGTCACTCACTCAAAGGACATCATATCCCAATTGTATAGTCCCTTTAAAACAGAAACTTCAAAAAACTAAATGCAATAATAATACCAGAAGTTGCATCATTCATGAAAACTTCATCTATGTACAAAATATGTATTTCACACTTCTCTTAGGTTTATGCTGTCTTAATTTAATGTTGTGGCTTTAAAGAAATCAGTAAAGCTACATTTATACTGATTTATGCGTATTTCCATGAAGAGATAAAAGTGCATAAATAATCCATTCACATTATACTTAAACCAGAGAGTACCTTGATATAGTGGGCAACTTGCCCTCCAAAAGACATTCAGGTACCTCCATGAAAAATTAGAATACATTTTCATATCTGGAGAATCAAACAATAGAGTGGAAAACCACAGTAACTTTAGATTCAGCTTCATAAAACAGGTCCTATCTCTCACTGTTTTTACACAACCTTATATCTATCCTTGATGAACATATATCCTCAATATCAGTCAAAGATTTGGACTATGTAAAACAGAGAAAATAGTTTTGAGCATAAAAATGAAATCATTTTTGCAACTATATATGTTAGATATCTAATCCTGTGCATTTTCAATGCACTGTGACTACGAACAGAGTAGATACACTTATTTGAAGTATTAATGAAAAATTATAATGGAGCTTTATTTTTCATTAGAGAAATGAAAATTACATGTTCTGACAAGGTTCTACTGTATTAATCAATGCACTTAGCTTAGAAATATATTATATATACCATAAGTCAGTTTAGATGATTGGACCAAGCAGGACTCATTGGTATGCTATGAACCTTGTGTCCTTAATATTATAGAAAACATGAAAAGTGGTTTTATTTAAAAACCTATAGAAATATATTCAGGAAAATATGATTCTCAAATATGTTCTTTTTTTTCATTTTATGTTTTCGGTATCTGTTCTGTATGGTATATATATGTTTAGTATGCAGAAGCAGACTGCACTTAAATTTGTATGTTATGGCAAATTACTAGCAATCTAAGTATCAAATGTTACAGTAAATTATATATTTTCCAATAATTAAAATATATTAATATGGGGCCCAGAGAGATAGTACAGCAGTGTTTGCCTTGCAAGCAGCCAATCCAGGACCAAAGATGGTTGGTTCGAATCCCGGTGTCCCATATGGTTCCCTGTGCCTGCCAGAAGCTGTTTCTGAGCAGATAGCCAGGAGTAACCCCTGAGCACCACCCAGTGTGGCCCAAAAACAAAAAAACAAACAAACAAAAATATATATTGATATTCAAATATTTTCTGTTAATGTATTTTACAATTAAAACATGTGAATCATTCTGGTTAACCCTCACCATCACACCTTAATAGGAGAGAACTATAAAATATCCATGGAAACTCAAGATCCATTATGTCTTGAAGTTCAGAACAAATTTGTGATTTTTTTCAAAAGCTTCAGTCATTTTATTCCACTATTTCAGTAACTGGTGAAGATTAAAGGTAAAGAAAGCCAACATAAAATCAAATCCTTCAAGCCTTTCCAAGTGTTTACAATCTGTTTGCAAACATCATCAAAACTGGAAAAGTTCTATGTAAAATACATAAATCAGGGCATAGAAATAGTTCAGTGGATAAGACAGTAGCCTCGTATGCCACTATTCAGGGTTAGATTCCTTACACTGCAGTGTTCCCTGAGGCCCAGGAGTTAACCAAATGGAGAACCAGGACTAAGTCACAAACATAGCTTTATGGTTGCAAGTATTATAATAATAATAGTATTAATAAACAGTTACAATGTCTTTGCACTATAGTTCTGCATAACAAAAGATATAGTTCTGCATATTTAAAAAATAAAAATGTAGCAAGAAATTACACATCATTATTTATTTATCTTCATAAAATACATAATGAAAAAATGACAAACATTTCTTGGACACTGACATATATAAATTTTTTAGAGTTGATTTTTAATATTTATTCCAAAAAAAAAACCAGAGACATGTATCACTGTATTTAGTGAGTTCTCTGTTATGTAAATTAGAGAAAATCTTTCCATTTTAATTTTTTTTCTGGTTACCTTTGACGACATTCTTTTGGCAATAATAGTGTTAACTTGATAAGCTAACTCTACTTTATGGAATTGTCTTCCTTGTGGTTTGCAGAGAAGTTATTTGATAACCCTTTATAACAGGAAAGGAAAACTGACTTACAAAACTCTCAAATTTGGGAGCTTTACATATTTCAGTGGGTCTTAAATTACAGGGAAAACAAAGTATAATAACAAGAAGGATTCAGTTTACCAAATGAGCTAGGCAGTATTGAGAGGAATGCTCAAGTTTAAGGTAGTGCTTTTGCCCTCTCTGAAAGTCATTCAACACATTGCTTTACAAAACAGATTTATAGCATTCATTTCCACTCCAAGTTCCTGCTCCTCTGTCCATTCACGAAGCAAGCATTTGGAAGCCCAAAATGGTTATGTGGAGTATTTTAAAAGATGACCTAGGAAGTGAGCACACCACTGGGAGCAATCTAATTAGTCAGTACTAAATCTAGGTCCTGAATGGGATTCTTTATGACTGTACAGCTTCAGGAATAAATTACTTTACCCCAACTTCTCTCCATAGGGGTACACACCTTAATTTTCCACACTAATTTCCTTCTGGAATCACAAAAACATTTTACTTATCTAGAGGTCAACTATTATACAAATTCAACTACTTGGAATACAGACAAAATGTAAATACAAAAGTATCTGTGGAGCCAAAAGTGATGTCATTAGTATCCATAGATTTCCCCATTGGAGAATTAATCATCACATAAAGTAAATTTACTTTGATTGTAATAAATTCTAGTCACTATATATGAATGTTGTTTTGAACCCATAGCAGACAAAAGAATAAAGTGTGCTTGAGTAAAGGAATAGAGAAAATTAAGCAAAAGTAACATGATATAATAGACACAAATTCAAAAATTATTGATAAAATCCATGTTTCCATAATCAAAGAAGAAATAAAATTATAATCACATAGCATTTTATTACATGTATAAAGTTATACATATATTTATATAAATATAAAGCCCGTGAATGTTTCCTGGACTGCTGAGATGTATGAATTTATCATTTTAGATATATTTATAAATGTATCATTAAAATCCTTAATGATTATAGAAACAAAGGTTTTACCTTATTTTAACCAAATTTAATATTGATATGCAGGAGATATATGTCACTTTATTTATAACTTCATCAAATAAGTAGGATAGTCTTAAAAATTAGTCCTTGATATGATAAATTCTAGAAATCCATCATATCCTTATCTGTTGATGAATATATATGATATATTCCACTTTCTAAACAACTCAGTTTTTCAAACTTAAATATTTCTAAAACCTAGAAGCGAAATAAATACATTATTTTAATTACATTTAAGAGAAGACATATGCCCAGTGTCTGAAGATAACAAAAAAAAAATACTCAAGCAATGGTTGTGAGCTCAGAAGTGGAAATGCTTTTTGAAACTCAGACATATTTTCCTAAAAATAATAAAATAAAATAAAATAAAATAAAATAAGGCTTTTATCTATAAGTCACAAGAACTTGGAAGAATCTTCAAGAGTTTTGGAAGTCAGAATTCTTAAATGGGCCTTACTATACTAAGGTGCACTAAACTGAAGTCAAGGTGCTGGTAAAGTTGGAATCTTTAAGGGTTTTCTCCAGGAGAATTTATTTCCTTGCCTTTTTTCACTCTGATAACGGTAACTTCCTACATGCTTTAACTTGTGAACTCTTTGTCATCTTTATAATAATTCAAAAATAATTAAAATTTCTATAAATATATTCCGATTATATCAAATACCTCTATGTAGTTTAAAATCATCTCCTGACCTGAAGACCTTTAACTCAATCACATGTTACAGTAAAGTCCTTCTTGACATGTTAGGGATCCACCAGGATATCGGTTAATGGGCATGTTTGAGGACTCTGGTCTAACCTACCACAGTGGGGAATAAATGTAAAGGTCCGTGTTATAAAATTAAAAGAGTTAATTTATTTTATAGTTTAGTAACTCATCTTAAAAAGTAATTCAGTACCGGTAACCTATTATTCAAGTATAATATTATTGCAACTTGACCCCTTACTTTTTGTCTGAATGGAAATCCAGAGATACAGAATAGTCACAATTTTGCCCAGATGACCAACATTTCACCAACATATTTTTTTACTACTTCATATGAAAATGTGCTCTATTTCAAGTCCAATTCTTTTTTTGAAAAATAATTTATTTATTCATTAATTTGTGAATGTATTTATTGGACTACACCAAGTGGTACTCAGGACTTACTCCTAACTGCATTCAGGACTTTCAGGAATCATTCCTTATAGGCTCAGGGACCACATGAGATTCCAGCAATAGAATCCAGGGCAGCCTCATGCAAGGCAAACACTTTGCCTATTGTATTATCATCTGTCTCCTGTCCCAATTTTTTCACATGTTACACATACTAATTTGATTAGTTAATTTGATAATTAGTATTTCAAAGGTATATCTCTAAAAATTAGACATTTTAACAAAGACATAGTCTTTGTCCAATGTGGGTGAGATTTTAAGACCCTCACGTTTTTTATTTTTCTCTCTGCAAAAATGTTGTGCACTCAAAGATACTCATCTAGCTACTCTCCAGTAGCAGCGACTACAAAGAAAAACATTTGAATTTCAACCTGGAAAATTGAATAGCAATTAAAAGTAAGTGAGCTAATTATGTATGACACCAATTTTTTTTATCATTTACATAGTTTCATGCATATACTACTTTAAATTTGACTATTTAGGCTAGGGCATTTGAACATACTTGTTTCCTATAAATATAAGTAGAAAGGTGGGGTGCATATGCATATAGACTTTCAAACATATCAATATCTAGTAAACTGTGTAGATATGTTAAACAGAATTCAGGGTAGTCTTCTCCCCTATTCCAAAGGCAACTCCCAAGAATTGGCCTAGGAAAACTGAAATATCATTTTACTGTGTCAGAGACTCCTTGGAAGTCTCCTTGATTATTTTGGGAGATCCCCACTTAAAAAACCAGAAGTTTTTCCAGACACATGAACTGTCTGGATTCTTGTGAGAGTGGTTGTTTCCTATTTTACTGAAAATAAAGTTCTGTGAAATTGGTCATTAAGCAACTTGAGGTGAGTGATTCTGAACAGAAAAGAAAAGGTCTTAGATTTGAGCTGAAAGCGTTGTCAGGATGATATTCTTTGACTTTTTTCCCCTTTGATAATTCTGTCTCATATTGCAGAACCTGTATCTTTGGAGAACTGTGCTCAGAGGATACATGGACCATCTTCAGAAATACATGCAGGTTCAGTTGTGCTCTGAAAGCAATTCTTGCTGTTTTTCTAAAGTTTTAAGATACAGGTTCGACTTCTTGCCTGGATCTTATTCCTGCCCTTTAAACTATTCTGAGTTCTACTCCCTTCTATATATTGGAAAATCATAATTTTACCTTCCCTTTGCCATTTTTCTTTTTTATGCTAGTTCTTGAAATCTGCTCCTAAATAAATACCAGCCCTGTGACTGAGATTTGGGGAAGCAGACGGTTTTGTTTTTTAATAATTTTTTTATTTTAACACCTTAATTACATACATAATTGTGTTTGGGTTTCAGTCATGTAAAGAACACCACCCATCACCAGTGCAACATTCCCATCACCATTGTCCCAGATCTCCCTCCTCCCACCCACCCCCCGCCTATACTCTGGACAGGCTCTCCATTTCCCTCATATATTCTCATTATCAGGACAGTTCAAAATGTAGTTATTTCTCTAACTAAACTCATCACTATTTGTGGTGAGCTTCATGAGGTGAGCTGGAACTTCCAGCTCTTTTCTCTTTTGTGTCTGAAAATTATTGTTATTTCAAGAATGTCTTTCATTTTTCTTAAAACCCATAGATATGTGATACCATTCTGCGTTTTTCTCTCTCTTTCTGACTTATTTCACTCAGCATTAGAGATTCCATGTGCATCCATGTGTAGGAAAATTTCATGACTTCATCTCTTCTGAAAGCTGCATAGTATTCCATTGTGTATATGTACCACAGTTTCTTTAGCCATTCGTCTGTTGAAGGGCATCTAGATTGTTTCCAGAGTCTTGCTATGGTAAATAGTGCTGCAATGAATATAGGTGTAAGGAAGGGGTTTTTGTATTGTATTTTTGTGTTCCTAGTGTATATTCCTAGGAGTGGTATAGCTGGATCGTATGGGAGCTCGATTTCCATTTTCTGGAGGAATCTCCATATCGCTTTCCATAAAGGTTGAACTACACGGCATTCCCACCAGCAGTCGATAAGAGTTCCTTTCTCTCCACATCCCCGCCAACACTGTTTGTTCTCGTTCTTTGTGATGTGTGCCATTCTCTCTGGTGTGAGGTGGTACCTCATAGTTGTTTTGATTTGCATCTCCATGATGATTAGTGATGTGGAACATTTTTTCATGTGTCTTTTG
>PVKC010029723.1:0-15042 GCA_004027635.1 Crocidura indochinensis
TGAAGATAGTAAGGGAGATGTTCTGGTAAAAATGTTCATCTCAGACAAGAAGACAAGATTTCTAAACCCCACTCACTATGTGCTTAGCATCACCCTAGCCATTGGTGCTGTCTCTATCTTCCTCTCTATCCTCGGTCTCTTTCTCAACACTTTTGGTCATCTTTGAGTGGTCTTCATTCTCATAATCATGACCAGTCTGTCCCTCCTCAGCAGAGTCCCCCGCATCCTACACCTACACCCAGACTCCATCTTTATATTAGTCTCAGCTTTCTTTCGGGAACAGAACTTCTGACTTAACCTTCTTTATCTCTACTGCTTGTTTGCTCAGTTCTTTTCTGATTTTTTCCAAGTTTTCCAGTAGAGAATCTACTCTTTGTTTTATCTGGTTTAACTCCTTCTTCATAGGCTGAATTATCTCCTTTCAACTTTTCAGATTTTGATGATCCTTGCTGTCCACTCTTAGAATTGAAGTCACTTTTACTCTTTTGTTCTGTGTTTTCTAATAATACTAATATTTTGAGGGTACTGTGACCCAAGCAGTAGGGGAAAGAGCAGGAATAGTAGTTACATAACTAAACTTCCTGTCCAAATAATCCCATAGAAAGTGGTAGTCCAGATCAGAAAAAGAAGCATTGGCTTTTCCTTGCTTCACTTTGGGCTCTGCAGCCAGATTAATATCTAAGGCCTAGCTAGCAATCATTCAGCCCCACTCTCCTGCCACAGCAGCATAGGCATGTCCCTTATTAACACATTGAGCAAAGACAAACAGAGCAGCCCATGATTCTGCCGTGTTTCGAGAAGATCATCCCTACATCAGACTTCCTGACCATCGGAGCATTCAGTTTCCTAATGAATGCAAGGGAGCTTATGGAGCTAGTGTCTGTCCTATTGGTAACATAATTGCTGGCAATTATCCTTGAGGATTTGATTCCTTATAAAGCAGAAAAATGTAGTAGAAGATCAAAAAAATATCACAATGGGAAGAGGGAGAAGAGATTCAATCTGGAATCTCCTGCTCTGAGCTTGAAGTGAAGTCACCTGATGCCCAAGCATTGTTGCTCCACTCGGGCTTCATCTCATTATAAAATGACCAGTGTCAGTGCTTCTGGGTATATAGGTGAAGGATCTGTATTTGAAGCATTCCTTTTGCTTTTATACATCATTTTGCCATATTTAATTGTTCAGGTGCACTGAACATAAAATTTACCTCTTAACAGCTTTCCTATATTTTTCTTTTTTTTTTTTTTTTTTTTTTGGTTTTTTGGGCCACACCTAGTGACGCTCAGGGGTTACTCCTGGCTATTCGCTCAGAAGTCGCTCCTGGCAGGCACGGGGGACCATATAGGGAACCGGGGGATGGAACCACGGTCCGTCCTAGGTTAACACAAGGCAAGGCAGGCACCTTGCCTCCAGCACTACCGCCCGGCCCCCCTTCCCTATATTTTTCTATGAGAGTAGGCATGTTCTCATATCATACTATTATCACAAATGTGAATTTTTCCTGAGCTGTTTTCTTGAGAATTTTTTGAAAGACTTAGATGCAAACCATGGAAGGTTAACTCATCAGTGTATTGTACATTTAAGTAGAAGGGCTTGGGTCCCTCCCAAATGTCCAAGCCTCTCTTTTATCCATGTACATCACTTATTGGGTCCTGGGCACTGCTCTGTCCCATGTATGATCTGGTCATTCTCATCCCCAAGTCAACTCTTCTCCAGTGCACAGTAGCTGGGCTTTGTATGTCTGTCACTCTCTCTACAGAGTACACTTTCCTAGTCTAGAATCATGTCCCTGTACCTTTCTCAGACTACCCCCAAACAATCCTCTGATGTCTTAACCTGGCCTACCTTAGTCTGTAGCCTTATTCCACATGCCTGTGTGTGAGGTCACTGTGCTCTGTACCTCTTTCAGGGCCTCTCCAAAACTGTACCCCAGAAGTTTCTGTTCTCCCATCTCTGGCCACAATCTATGTGCACCTGGTTGATACTCTTGCCTCTGTCTCTGCCTGCATGTGCCAACTGTCAGGGCACAAGTCTGCCTGGACATATAGAGAGAGAAAAAAAGAAGGGAGGGCTGGGATCACCTTTTATCTGCTGCCATCTCCTTCTCCACCATTGCATTATATATTTTTATTGTCTACCTGTTCAAGGGGCTGCTGTTCTGTGTATAAGATTTAAAGTGACCAACTATATTCTACTGGTGCTCCTCCTTTTCACTCTTATTGAATCAATATGTTTCATTCTGGAGAGTGTTTAAGACACTCTGAAACAGAAGTGCATTTGAGACAATTCATATTCCATGCTGTTGCATGAATTGTTCTGTTCCTCTATATTTTATGTATGCATGATTATATATAAATGATAAATCTCTCAGTCATCTACCAACTATTATCTATCACATGTTGTATATCATATATCTGTCATCTTCTCCATGTTCATTCATATATTATCTATAATTTATAATGAGAGGACCTCCACTATCTATTGAACTATCATGCCCCAGCTTGTCCTACATTACTGTATTACCCCTGTGCCACTCCCAAAGGCTGCATAAAGGGGGTCTGCCCTATAAGAAAGACCTTAATCAACTATCATTAGCTGGCAGTTTGGCTGTTGATATAAAACCCTGCCCAGATGAGGCTTGGGGTGGAAGTTGTGAATTGGGAGTTGTCAGGTGACAGTTTGGAGAAGAGCTTGTGGAGCAGCAGATTGACAAACAGTTTCTAATTCAGGCTTCTGCTTGCTCTCTGATTTCTATGAGACTCAGTTATATTTTCCTAGATGGTTTATTCTTTTACCTTGTTTACCTGTTCCTTGTACCACCCCTCAATCTGACCTTACCATGGTCCCAAACCCAGCTTTCTCTCCCTATCTCATTCCCTGTCCCAGTATAGGGATCTTTCATAAAGCTTCTGACCTCTCGGGGTCAGAGAGATAGCACAGTGGCGTTTGCCTTGCAAGCAGCCAGGACTAAAGGTGGTTGGTTCAAATTCCAGTGTCCCATATGGTCCCCTGTGCCTGCCAGGAGCTATTCCTGAGCAGATAGCCAGGAGTAACCCCTGAGCATCACTGGGTGTGGCCCAAAAGACAAAAACAAAAAACAAACAAACAAAAAAAGCTTCTGGCCTCTCTACCCTCTCTATTTAAAATAAGCTTAAAGAAAAGCTTATTGTCAGAGTCTTACCTGATCAATCTCTGGCAGGTTGAGGGCCCCACAGACTTTGGGGCCTATCTAAGCTATTTATGTATCTAAATACATATGCGCCTGTTTATTTCTGTTCCTCTAATTGGGTTGTTTCAAAGTCCCTGTTCTTTAACTCACTGACATGGTCTATCCAGTTGTTTAATGTTTCTTTATTTTGTTTTGTTTTGTTTTGTTTCTGAGATCATGTTCAGCAATACTCAGAATTTACTCCTGGCTCTGTTCTTAGAAATTTTCCTGCTGTTGTTCAGGTGCCCATGCAGGGACCTGCTGTACTATCTCTCAGGCCCTTTCTTATAGCAATTCCCATCACTTTCATTCATGCAAAGTAGTCCACTGTCCATTCTTAAACTTGCATGCCCATGGTTTCCCTCAAAAATATGAATGACCTCCTACAAAAAAAAGAAATACTAAGTATGGGGCCCGGGAGATAGCATGGAGGTAAGGCGTTTGCCTTTCATGCAAAAGGTCATTGGTTCAAATCCCGGTGCCCCATATGGTCCCCCGTGCCTACCAGGAGCAATTTCTGAGCATGGAGCCAGGAGTACCCCCTGAGCGCTGCTGGGTGTGACCCAATAACCAAAAAAAAAAAAAAAATACTAAGTATGTGTAAATTCTTACTGCACCCTACTTCACTGGACATAAACTAAATCCCACTTCTCACTGTAGTGCCCCTCCAGTCCCTCCAGTAGCATATTAGCAGACACGTTTTCCAAATAAAATTGCTTTATTGCATAGAAAGCTCCTCTTCCCTGTTCAATTGTTCCCGTGCACTTTTGGACAGCAGTCTGAAAATAAAACATGACTAGACTAAAGACTGGAATGTTGATGTCTGTAAGAAAAGGAAATATTCTGAGTGATTAATAAACATAGATTAATGTTTGCTAAAGGGAAAAATATTGATCCCAGAGTATCTGTTGTAAAAGCATAACTTTTGTAGTGATAATATAATTTATAATATAACTTATCTTAAATAGAATGATAAATATTTAGTTGATAGAAATTAATGTTGAATATTATATTTCCTTGAGATAAATGAGACTCTCCAAATATTTTTTATTTAATTAAGTATTTTTGATTTAAGAGTAGGAACAAAATTATTAAAGTAGAAAATATGAAAAGAAAACTCTGAATATCAGAAAGATCAATAACCTGAGTAAAGCTAAGAGATCATATAGAAATGAAAAGTTTGGGGCTGGAGGAATAGCATAATGGTAGGGCATTTGCCTTGCACATGGCTAACCCAGGACAGATGGTGGCTCGAATCATGTCATCCCATATGGTCCCTTGAGCCTGCCAGGAGCGACTTCTGAACACAGAGCCAGTACAAACCCCTAAGCCCCGCTAGGTGTGCCCTCCAAAAAATTGGAAATCTTTTTTTACTTTTATAGTAGAATCAAATTGCCACATTTTGTTCAGACTTTTAGCTTACCATCACTGACAATCTGGCAATTCCTAGACATTTGGTCAAATTTTAATGTCTGTTTCCATGATTCTTCTCAGAGCCCCCTTAATGTCTGTGTTCCTGAGACTATAGATAAAGGGATTCAGCATGGGGGTGACCACTGCATACATCACTGAGGCTATTGTAGTAGAGAGAGGGTTGTGGGTAAAACCTGTAGTAAGGTACACTCCCAGGGATGTACAATAAAATAAAAAGACAACTGTGAGGTGAGATGCACAGGTGAAAAATGCTTTATATTTCCCCTGAACTGAAGAAATTTTGTATATGGAGGAAACAATCTTAGAGTAAGAGTAAATGATCCCAGCAAAGGGGCCAACAGCCAGCAATATGGCTGACAAGTACATGACTAAATTATTAAGAAAAATGTCAGAACAGGAGAGGTGGACCATCTGATTAAGTTCACAGAAAAAATGAGGGATCTCCAAATCTATACAGAAGGACAGACGTAACACCATTGCACTTTCTAACAAGGAATGCAGGGCACTCATGAGCCATGATGCCAGAACCAGCAACCAACAGAGGTGAGGATTCATGATGATCGTGTAGTGCAGAGGGTGACAGATGGCCACAAAGCGGTCATAGGCCATCACTGTCAGGAGAAAAATGTCTAATCCTGCGAAGAGAATGGAAAAATACATCTGGGCCATGCATCGTTCATAGGTGATGGCTTTGCTGTGCATCTGTATGTTCACCAGCATCTTGGGAACAGTGTTGGATGTAAAACAGATATCCACAAAGGACAGGTTGGAGAGGAAGAAGTACATGGGGGTGTGGAGGTGAGAGTCTGAAATTACAGCCAGGATGATGAGCAGGTTTCCAAGCAAAGTGATCAGGTACATGCAGAGGAAAAGTCCAAATATGAGGGATTGCACTTCTGGTTCCTCTGAAAACCCCAACAGAATAAACTCTGAAATTTTTGTAAAATTTCCTGGGTCCATGTGGTAGAGAAGAGTACTAGGAAAGGATAAAATAACATGGCTAATTTTTTAACTTGAAATTGGGCTTATTATTAAAACCCTGCAATTTTATCCATCAATAAAGATATCAGCTTTACTTTTTATAAAGATACCAACTTTTTGCATGCATATGATAAGTCTGGTGTCTTGTCTCTGTAGATGTCAGAATGCTCGTTATTGTGAGCAATCTTTCATTATTGAGGTAGCATAAATTGAATGCTGGCAATGCTCCAGATGTTGATGAAACCAAAAGCTCTTAAAATATGCTCACAGAGAAAATTTATTAAGCAGTGAAATCCATACAGCACTTAGGAATAAGGGAACAGAGACTCTTATGGTCCCTGGTCAGTCATAAGAGGGTTCCTGTCCCTTTTAGGGTTAAGACATAAATTTAGGAGGGGTGCCTTATAACTGCTTTGGGGTGGTAGTTGGCCTAGGAGTAAATAAGCCCAGGGGTGCTGTCCCTGCCAGATTGCTCCTGCTGGATCACTGCCAAATTCCTGGAGAAATTGTTTACCTGTCTCTGCTACTTTCCTAAGGACCTCTGGTCCCTGTCCTTGCCTGGTCTCAACCTTGGTCCTCTCTCTCTCTCTCTCTCTCTATCTGGACTTAGAGAGTTGGCTGTAAGGCCCCTGGCCTCCCTGCTTTGTCTCTCAATCTATTAAACCTTGTTTCTAACCCTCTCTTGTTGGGAGTTTTGTTTGGCCCTGACAATAGGTATATGAAGACTAAAGCAGGACATATGGAGACAATATGCATATTCATAAATATTCAGGAAAGACTCAGGAACCACCTGTTTGATCAACAACCAAGTAAGATTAGCCCTTGCATTGAGTAGAAGGGGGAGAACTGAGTTCTTTGTAGAGGGAGCAACCATTGTAAAGACAATGAGTGACATAATGTTCTCTTTAAGATACTAGTCAAGTCTAAAGCAAAAACCAAAAGAGAATAAAGCCAGACAGATGAGGGGAACCAACGAGAGGAAGAATAAGAAGAGATGGTGATGATGAATGAATAATAAAGCCTTGATTACTGTGAAGATTTTCAGTAATAACTATCCTTGTTATGTTATGAGCATTAGCACTAATCATTTTATTAGTACCTGCATGTACAAGTGGCCCCTTTAGTGCCTTCTGTTTGAGTCCAGAGCTCAATATTGTAAAAGCCATTTGCTAATGGGGACAAGAGTACCCTGTCCTGTGTATCTTTTATCTCACTAAATACACATGCATTTCCACACATGCACACATGCCAGACCAAGGATCCATGGTTGTGAAGTTTTATGACTTTGTCACCCCAATACCATAAAGATGCTCTAGTAAAAAGCTCAGATTGATTATATCGGAACTGTTTTGTAAATAATATACAATCAGTGTCCTTAATTCTTCTTTGAACCTTTCATGGCCCACTTACAATTAACATTTGTCATTTTACTTTATTTAAAGAAATGCAAAGAATGTTTATTGAGAGAGGAGGGAGGCAGAGAAAAGATCTACAAGTCCCTTTACCCATAGACATCATGAGGAAGTAAGAGAATCTTTGTTTCTAGGGACATTTATCTTTTTGTTCTGTGTTCTGGGCTTATTTCTGGTCTGGACTCAAGGATCATTCCTGGCATTGTTCAGGGAATCACACACAATGCCACATGTAAGGCAAGTCCCTTAACTCATTAACTTTCTCTTTGCCCCTAGATTTTAAGATTTTTAATCCCCAAAAATGTATATTGGTGTAAAAGCACTTGTCTTAAGTAAAAAAAAATGATATCTTTGATGCAAACACATTAAAGTGAGAACCCTCAAAATTAAATAAAATAAAGGTGAATACCCACACTTCACAAAAGAAATATGAAAATTGCCATTGGAAACTGAAACAGATTATTCCACAATCTCTAGACTGGATTTTATATCCATTGATTTTTTTTTTTTTTTTTGGTTTTTGGGTCACACCCGGCAGTGCTCAGGGGATACTCCTGGCTCCATGCTCAGAAATTCCTCCTGGCAGGCACGGGGGACCATATGGGGCACCAGGATTCGAACCGATGACCTTTTGCATGAAAGGCAAACGCCTTACCTCCATGCTATCTCCCGGACCCCATATCCATTGATTTTTATAAACTTTGAAATAGACAAGAGTTTCTGTTGGTTTGTTTTTTGTTTTGTTTTGGGGGGGCCACACCCAGTGATGCTCAGAGGTGACTCATGGCTATGTGCTCAAAATTGCCCCTGGCTTGGGGGACCATATGGGATGTCGGGGAATCAAACTGTGGTCTGTCCTAGGCTAGTGCATACAAGACAGACACTTTACCACTTGTGCCACCGCTCCAGCCCAAGAGTTTCATATTTTTAAATAACATGTTTTCTTGTTATTTTGGACGTATGGTTACATTTATTTATTTTTTAAAAGCCCAGCTGAAGTGGAGAGAAAGTACAATAGGTAGGAAGTAGGCTCTATTAGTCTAGAGCCAGGAGTAAACCCTGAGTCCCATTGATGTGGCCCAAAACAGGTTATCCAAAAGAAAGAAAAAAACCCAGTGGACACAATTATGCCTCTGAACAATCAAATTCTTACTTTCTCTCACCTTACCTCACACTGACAAAGAAAAATAACAAGAATTTGCCTTCATAACTGCACAATGGGAAATTATTTAGATTAGAATTTTTAAACCTGGGAATATTATTCCCACCACATGGAAGAATTGTGCAGAAAGAAAGAAATTGTAGTCGTTGTGAACAATCATAGATACTTTATCACAGGGTTCACACAGCTATGGAAATCTAGATAAATCATGTCTGTGGTAGGGTCTGTCCTGTGCCTTGTGAAATATTTAGTGTCCAGGATTCCTCCAAACCTCTTCATTAAAACAGTTTCAATGTCTCTGAACTTCGCTAAAATCCCCCCACGGGGGAAAAAAATGACCCTTTGTTGAGAAGTACATATTTGGTCTCAAATGTTTAGGAGCTTTGATGCCATAGTAATTGAATGAGATCATCAAAAGTGGAGATGACACAGGCCCATCATGTCCACAAACATCAAACTAATGAACCAGCATTCATTGGAATGCAAGTATTTCTAATGCAAAGCATTTCCTTTCCAGCATTTAAAGTTAAGGGTGAGAATATGTAATATATGACAAAATAAGTAAAATGTGAGGATCTGTGACAAAATTTAGTGAGGTGTTTCAAAACAGCCATATGAAACAGAACCAAAGGGAAATTCATCCTTTTATTGTTCTAGAAGAAAAGGCAGAAATACACAGATCCTAATTTAATGACACTAGCAAGGGAAATTAAGATTAATTTGTCAAGGACATTGAAACTATGAGACAATCTAATACAAGGCAGAGAGATAGGTATATTTTAAGTTTTTTCTTCCTCTTGTCTAGAGAGTCGTGAATTGCAATCTCTTTGTGGAAGGTCAGGCTGCTTTTTTACTCTACTTTGAGGAGAAATGTAATGTCACCAAAATGAAGAAAGGTGATATAACTTTCAGAAATAGTTGGGGTCACCAAATACAACAGGAGTAATGAGTTACATTAGAAAGGGTAAAGAAGTTGAGCCCTGCCTAAAGCACAACTTGTTAGCATGGAGTATGCAGCATATTCATTTCATTGTTCAAAACAGTAAAATAAATGGTATTTAAGTGATCATTAAAATTCTTTTAAAATTTAAAAATACCCCATGATGAAACATGACTCATTCATAAATTTATGAAAAAAATTTTAATTAAAAATTAAAAGGGGGTGGATATATAAGCACAGAGGTGTTTGCTTTGCAAGCAGCTGATGCAGAACCTAAGGTGGTTGGTTCAAATCCCTGCATTCCATAGTCCCCCGTGCCTGCCAGGAGCCATTTCTGAGCAGATAGCCAGGAGTAACCCCTGAGCACTGCCTGGTGTGGCCCAAAAACAAACAAAAATATTAAAAGAGGGACCATAGCTGAGCACAAGCCATAAGGCATGTGCCTTACACAGTAAGCCTAGGACAGATCACAGTTCTACCCCCCAGCATCCCATAAGGTCCCCCAAGTCAGGAATGATTTCTGAGCGCATACCTGGAGTAACCCATGAGAGTCACAGGGTGTAGCCCAAAAAAATTTTAACTAGAGAGATAGTATAGGAGTATAGTAAACTACCATGATTTTTCACCATCAAATATAAAATCAACCAGATACCAAGAGAAATAGTATACCATGAAATGAATATCTCATGTGGTGCAGTTTCTAAGTGATGCTTGTGACCATTGCTTGGTTTTGATCTTTATTGTCACTAGGAAAACACTAAAAAAGTTCTGAATTTTTTGAATTCTAAATTTCTGGATATCTTTCCTCAATAGAGAACTGTAGTCAAATGTATCCATTTTTTAAAAAAATATCCCCAGTCATTGTGTATATTTATTCTAATTCTCTTTTCTTCAGTGTATGCAACTTCATTTTTTTTCTGGGTTCAAATTCATTATTCAATATTGTTTTAAAAAACATTACTTGCAGTACTGTTATTGGTAGTGTTCTTTAGCTAATTACAAACTTATCCTAAACTTATGTCCACTTTACAAGAAGGAGTTATATCGCCCATTCACTTTTCTGGTTGGGCTTCTATGATTAACACTTAATTTTTTCCTCCCTTCCACTGCTGTTCAAAAGTTACTAATTTTGTGCTATAGGAATAGTACAAGAATTGAGGTGCTTGCCTTACATGCAGTTGACCCTGGTTTGATCATCAACACAAAATATGATTCCCTGAGCATCTGTGATCCCTGAGCATAGGCCCTGAGACCAGCCAGGGTGTAATCTAAACATCAATACACATCATAAAACATCAATAGATAAATGTGAACTCATTTATCTTATTTACATCATGAATGCACTTAAGCAGGCAGCTACACTGTTCTTGTTCAGATTAGGCTTGACTTATTCTTAGGTGATATTCTTGCCTTCAATACCTGTGGTGTCCTGCAGCATTTATATGCAATGTGACTCACCTCGTAGGATCACTTAGGGAAAGCTTTCAGCACAGATGTACAAATTATTCCTGAGTAGTTGGTGCTAGAGACAAACTCTGCTCCCAGACAGGAGAGCAGGACAGAGTCAGACATTGGTTTACAGTCAGATGTTAGAGTCCAAAAGAAATATCCAAGTTTCTCCAGTCCTAGATTCACAGACTGGAGGAGAGCAGCAGAGAATATATCCACAGCTCCCTTTCTCTGATCATTAGGCACTTTTCCCTTTATTCCTAAGACCTCTAATAATTGATTTCCCTAGAGGATGCTGGTGTGGCCTGAAGGAAATTTCCCATCTGAACCTATTGCCTGGAGACAATATTAGTAATCAGATTAATTCTGTTCTTACTCTTCTTGAGGTGTCCTCCTTCTAGTCCCATTATCTCAATGCAATCCTGAGACTAATATGTCTGAAAAGTCTGAGATCTTTTTTGTTCTCAATTACTCTTTGGACCTTCGAAGCATTGGTCTAGAATGGGGGTGGGGGGAGAAATGCCCTGATATCATGAGAAATTTTATTTCCTTATAAGAATGACAAATCTTTAATTTTAATATAAAACTTGTGAAGGTCAAGAAAATGAGTTGACAAATAGCATCAAAAATCAAGCAGACTCCACAGGAGAGATTATGATCAACAGGAAAAAAGAAGAATAGGAGAAGTGTGGAGGGTCCATGTGGTATGGCAATGGTATTAGAACTTTGTTTATAAGTATATGGGGCTTATACAAAACAGGATGAGACTGCAGTCCCCAATTTTACCTTTATTGAAAATAGAAGTGCTCATAGATTTTTCCAGAGACTGATTGAAAAATTGTGGACATGGAATTGATTAAAAGAAAAGCTGTGACTAACACATTTTCAAACACATTCTTTGAAGACCACTTTCAGGAAGTGGCATACGAAGGAAGACTCTCTAGAAGAGTAAAGTCTGTTATCTGATAACGCTTCTTTTTTTTTTGTTGTTGTTTTTTGTTTTTGTTTTTGGGCCACACCCAGTGACGCTCAGGGGTTACTCCTAGCTATTAGCTCAGAAGTCACTCCTGGCAGGCACGGGGGACCATATGGGGAACCGGGGGATCGAACTGCTGTCCGTCCTAGGTTAGCGCAGGCACCTTCCCTCCAGCGCCACTGCCCGGCCCCCTGATAACGCTTCTTATTAGAACCTCATGAAGAGCCATGGTTGGCAAGAATATCTTTTCCACAGGAAGATTACAACTAATAGTTAAACTTTTAGTAAAGCAAAAACAAACAAAAAAAGAGCTGGTAGAACATATTTTATTTGAGATAAAGTTAAGAAAATTCATACAGTCGCATGATAAATAAAATTTAATATATTTTCACATATGAAGTGAGAATAATTTAGAATAATTTAGGGAAATTATGAAGGGGAACAAACTGAATTATATCTCTTTTGTCTTTATGTCTCGGTATAAAAGAGCATGATACTTAGTAGGGAAAAATAACATGATAAATTATAACACACACACACAAAAAAAAGGTTAGTGTCTCCACAACAGAAAAGATAGTGATATAAAGGGAGGGATATATAAAGAGACAATATTTGCAAGAATAAAAAAAATTGGCATAATTTCCCTGTGAAATTTTTATGGTTTTTGCATTTTCCTCAAAGGAGTAGAATGTATGACTATTCTCTTGGTCAAGAAAAGTACTCAGTATCTAAGTTTTAGTTGAGAAAGAATAATCTTTTTTGTTTTTTGGTTTTGATTTTTTTGGGTCACACATGGCAGCTCTCAGGGGTTACTCCTGGCTCTACGCTCAGAAATTACACCTGGCAGGCTCAGGAGACCATATGGGATGCAGGGATTAGAACCAACGACCTTCTGCATGCAAGGCAAAGATCTTACCTCCATGCTATCTCTCTGGCCCCAAGAAAGAATAAACTTAAAAGATTCATTTTTCTCAAGATAAATGAGAAGTTCCAAATAGTCCAGATTCAAGGACCAAAATAAAATTGGGAGACAGGAAACTGATGACTATAAAAGAGAGAGTATCAGAGGTATGTTAGGGAACACAAATAAAATTGTATGATTGCTGTCTATATTGCTCTGGTGCCTTTTGAGTTTTTGTTTGATTTTTTTAATATTTTATCTTATTTATCTATTTAATTTTTTTGGTATTGTTGTTATGTTTTTCTTCCTTCTCCCTCCCAGCTTTTAAACTGGTAGATATGGCCTCTAGAAGTACTCTTCTCATTATTTTGTATTTTTTTTTGCTTGTTTGGTTTTTGCCCCATTTTATTTTATTATTATTATTATTATTATTATTATTATTTCTTTCTCTTTCCTTCAAACAGAGCCACACAACTTGAACCAGCTTGTTTCACCCCAATAATGGAGTGGAAATAATGAAAGATAACAAGACAACAGTCATATGAACATTAAGTAGAAATAAAAAAGAATCAAACTTAAACATCAAATCCAAAGCCAATGACAACAGAATCAATACCCAATTTACAACATACTAGACACAGAGTGAATCAACTATACAAGCAGCCTGGGTGGAGGGGGATGTGGGGGATATGGGATCTATGCTGGGAACAGGGGTGGAGGGAAGACAATATTGGTGGTGGGAATGCCTCTGATTCAATATCACTGTGTACCTAAAAATACGACTGTGAAAAATTTGATCAAAATAAAATTAATTAAATAAATAAATAAATTTAAAAAAACTTAGTGGAGACAATTGCGCACATGAGTTTTTAAAAAAAAATCTAAGAAATGGAAGGACAAAATAGTAGAGTCAAGTTCTACTCCACAGTCAAATCAAGGTTGTTGTATTTGGCTTGGACTTTAAGTCACCTAACACTTAGAAATTAGCCCATTAATAATCTCTATTAAAAATATATATTTAAGAGTTCCTTTATTTCTTTGTTCCTGATACTGTATAAGGGAGCCAGCATGGATATAGCTACAATATACAACACTGAGGCTATTGCAGTTGATTCTGTGTTTCATATAATAGCAGAGCTAAGGTACACATCTAGAGCTGTTAAAAAAAATACAACTGAAAGATGTGATGCACAAGTGGAAAATGCTTTGTGTTTCCCCTGAGCTGATGTGATTCTGTGTATGGAGGAAAGCATCTTAAAGTAGGAATAAAGAATCCCAGCAAAGGAACCACCAAAAAAAAGCACAGCTGACAGGTACATCACCAATTTGCTAAGAAAAGTGTCATAACAAGAACAGTTAGATCATATTTTTCACGTGCTTTGGGTGGGGACATCTTACCGAGGGTGGGTCCTGGATCGTTTGCAGTCTTAGCTGTTTGGCAGCCAGCTCAGCAGAGAAGAGGCAGAGGCAGAAAGGGAGGAGAATTTTTTCATGTGCCTTTTGGCCATTTGTATTTCTTTTTTATCAAAGTGTATGCTCATTTCTTCTCCCCATTTTGGATGGGATTAGATATTTTTTCTTGTAAAGTTCTGTCAGTGCCCTGTATGTTTTGGATATTATCCCCTTATCTGATGGGTGTTGGGTGAATAGTTTCTCCCACTCGGTGGGTACTCTTGTATCTTGGGCACTATTTCTTTTGAGGTGCAGAAGCTTCTCAGTTTAATGTATTCCCATCTGTTGATCTCTGCTTCCACTTGTTTGGAAAGTGCAGTTTCCTCCTTGAAGATGCCTTTAGTCTCAATGTCGTGGAGTGTTTTACCAATGTGTTGTATTATCTACTTTATGATATCAGGCCTGATATCAAGGTCTTTGATCCATTTGGATTTTACCTTCGTACATGATGTTAACTGGGGGTCTATGTTCGCTTTTTTACAAGTGGCTAACCAGTTCTGCCAGCACCACTTGTTGAAGAGGTTTTCCCTGCTCCACATAGGATTTCTTGCTCCTTTGTCAAAAATTAGGTAATTGTATGTCTGGTGGACAATTTCTAAGAACTCAAGCCTCTTCCACTGATCTGAGGGTCTGTCTTTATTCCAATACCATGCTGTTTTGATAACTATTGCTTTGTAGAACAGTTTAAAGTTGGGGAGAGTAATGCCTCCCATTTCCTTTTCCCTAGGAGTGCTTTAGCTATTGGAGGGTGTTTATTGTTCCAGATGAACTTCATAAGTGTTTAATCCAATTCTTTTTTTTTAATTTTTTTATTTTAACACCTTACATACATAATTGTGTTTGGGTTTCAGTCATGTAAAGAACACCACCCATCACCAGTGCAACATTCCCATCCCATTGTCCCAAATCTCCCTCCTCCCACCCACCCCCCGCCTGTACTCTGGACAGGCTCTCCATTTCCCTCATATATTCTCATTATTAGGACAGTTCAAAATGTAGTTATTTCTCTAACTAAACTCATCACTATTTGTGGTGAGCTTCATGAGGTGAGCTGGAATTTCCAGCTCTTTTCTCTTTTGTGTCTGAAAATTATTGTTATTTCAAGAATGTCTTTCATTTTTCTTAAA
>PVKC010029724.1:0-15034 GCA_004027635.1 Crocidura indochinensis
TTTAGACATTTTTATTCTTTCACTGTTTATTATCTGAAATTCAGGCATAAATACCTGTATTTCTATAGCATTACTTATTAAAGAATCGCTCACTTATAGTTGTCTCCCAATAATCTCTTTTATTTAACACAAAATTGTCTTCTATGGTTGGTTTCAAAATATGCTGGTTTTACTTGGAAATTAAATTATTTATGAACATTTTTGTCATATTGAAGATTTAAGAAATTGACAGATAGTTGACAGAAGAAATGCATTTGAGTACAAATAATTATCTTCCTGTCTTGTATGACTCTAAAGCAGGGGTCCTCAAACTTTTTAAACAGGGACCCAGTTCACAGTCCCTCAGACCATTGAGGGCCAGACTATAGTAAAAACAAAAATTACGAGCAAATTCCTATGCACACTGCATACATCTTATTTTGATGTGAAGAAACAAAATGGGAACAAATACAATATGTGGCCCATGGGCCTTAGTTTGAGGACCACTGCTCTAAAGCTAGCTTTTATCAGGAATTATTTTTAATGCCAATTATTATTCTTAATTACTGCTACTTGTTATTTTTATTATTTAATTAATAATTAATATTAATATTAATATTTTGTTTGACTTTTTAATGTTAAAGTTGAACCTTCATTTTTTTTATTTATTAAGACAAAGATGCAAAGAAACAGGACAAGGTGAAGTTACAGTGGGAAGTCAATCACCCATAAACAGAATTCTCAAAAGAAATCCCCTTGCTGACACCTTAATTCTAAATTTTCAACCAAAAACATTAGGAAAAACAAAACAAAATGCATGCACATTTACTTTATCCCCAGACTTGACTTGTAGTACATTACAACAAATAAAATTGTAGTACAAGTCCCCAGACTTGTAGTACATTACAACATTTCTTAGCAGTACACAAAGCAATCTAAAGCCACAAAATGTATGTATCTCCTTTCACATTGAAGGGTATAGTATTGTTGACACATTTGATCATAATACATTATTTCATTAAGGATGAGTCAAAGGAGCACAGCAAGGCTGGTGCTAGAGTGGTTCTGGAGGCTAGCTCTTTCCAGGCATGGGGTTTGGGGATGCCCCAGGCTGAAGGCCTTCTAGTTGGTGGGGTGTTAGGGGGCTTGGCAGGCCCCCCCAGTCCTTCCCCTCTTTCTCCCATTGACTCCAGGCTTTCCTTGGGTGCCGGCTCTGGTGGTCAGAAGGTGGGTGCCAGGTGGACTCTATAGGGGTCCTCAGGCTCCCCCCATCCCTACATTAGGGGGAAGGGCAGGGAAGGAGGACGAGCAGATGTCTGGCTTCAGGTTCCCTTTTTGGTTCTGGAGGCTAGCTCTTGCCAGGCATGGAGTTTGGGGAGGTCCCAGGCCGAAGGCCTTCTCCCTAGCTTGGGGGGTGCTGGGAGGCTTGGCAGGTCCCCAGCAATCCCCCTTTTTCCTGGACTCCAGACCTTCCCTGGGTTCTGGCCCAGGTGGCCAGACAGTGAATCTTCTTTTTGGTACAAATTCCTGTGTCCTCAGTAGTTCAGAATCCAGCTTGGCCATTTCCTAAACTGAAGAGTCATTTAACAATTAAGCTTGGTTTCAAATGTGAAAAACAACAACAATAAAATTACTTTTTTTTTAAGTTATATTGGGATTCAGCAATGATGCAAGTAAAATAAGTTCACAATATAGTATCTTGTATGTATTCAGTAAGCATTGGGGATCCTTGATCAAAAATGAGCATATTCTCACTTCCTGTGGCTACTTACATGGTTCCTTGTGTGTGTCTGAGCACTTGACAAACTCAGTTCATTGAATCCCCTATCACTTTTTTCAGTAAGAACTGTAACTAGCAAAGAACTTACTGTAGCCAGTAAGAACAGTTAGTAACCTCAGTTTGCAGAAAATTGGAATGACTCTATGTTTGGGCTAGGCCCACATAACTAACAAATTACAGAACTAGGAATTGGTCTAGGCCAGCAAGCCCCATAGTGCCGATTTTCTAATTTCCTTCTAGCCAGTTATATGACTTGTTATGTATAAAATTACTCTACCATATACAAAAGAAATGCATCCTCCCTATTAACTTCAGTAATTTGCATGGCAAGATTCTAAAGGAATGATAGCTGTTGCCTGAATGAGAAATATAAAAGAAAGAATTCAATGTTCTGCATTTGTAAAAAGTCTCTGCATCTGCCTTTTTACTTGTGAATATTCATCCATTCATTTTCAATTCTGTCACATTCAATCATATTCAATAAGCATATTTCCATGTAATTATTTAAATGCAGTGGACTTAACAATCTTCTTTAAAACTGCATTCACCATTTGATTATTGGATGTTCTCTGAATATCAGTGAAGTTATTCTCACTTATGGAACTAGTTCAGTTAGATTCCAAATATTGGAAAATTTGTTAGTATAATTTCACCAATAGCTTAAGAAGATTTAAACCATTGAGTAGCCTGCATGTTGCAAATAATCAATGATTATGCTGTTCAGAGAGAAAAAGGGTTTATGGATATTTATGTGCATAGAAAATGCTCTAAAGCAACAAGAAAGAGAAAAGTCTACAACATACTCTGTTTCCATACTTCAACATTTTCAAGAAATGGCTTGGAATAAAATTCAACTTACTTCTCCTATGGAGACATTTATCAAGAACTAAGAGCATTAGTGATCCTCGAATGGGCATGTTTATTGAACCAATACATATTAATTAGCACTTTGTTTGGTATAGAGGTTAATGGAAATATTATTACTCGGGTCAGGCTCCATTTCTGTCAAATGATTATAGACCTTTACTGAAGGAGAAAATAGGATAAGGAGAAATTCAATTATATGAAGGAGATGGGATACTACTGATGAAAGGCAAACATAACCTTTAAAGTAATCCATATAAATTTACATTATATTAAGCAAAAATAACACTCAGATGCTAAGTGTTATTAAAGATAATAATTTAGCAAACACTTTTACATGACTATTATGTATCTGGCACATTAAGAAAGGCATCCACAAAGAATGAGATGCTGTTTTCAAAGTTCTTATAGAAAAATGCAGAGGGCAGATTGTGGACAGAAAATCACTGTAGGACATGAAAGTGTTTTTCAAACAGGCTGGCTAAAAGGCATTAACTTCTCTCCTCAGAAACTTGAACCCAGCATAAGAAAAAGGCTATTCAAGGCTATTGAAACTATGTGCTGATTTGGGATATTTATCCTGAAGGCTATATGATGCCATCCACCCATCTCAAGGAAAGGAAGCCTCTTGTAATCAGATTGCATTTTTTTACAATTAGTTTTGACTTTGGGCTACAATAGGGAAGATGGTGGTTAATAGAGGCAGCTGTTGGCAATTTGAAATGATATTAATGTTTGCAGTATAATAATTAACCCAAACCAGGAAAGAAGAGTGTCTGAATTCAATAGTGGTCCTAGAAATGGCTAAGTGAGGCTGAATATAGAAATAGCTAGTAGTCCTAATCAAAGGACCTGGGGTGGGATCTGTGGCAGAGATGATAGAGGTATGGACAGATGGGTGGAGCTGAGGCCATAGTCAAAAGGGAAGTGAATATAAGTATTGGGTAGGTGAAGTTTAAAGAGAACCAATTATTTCACTTTGGACATCTGAGTTGGAGACTTAATGAGCTAAGCAACAGAATTGCTACCCAATCAAAAGGGTATCTAACAAAAAGATGAAAATGAGAGAATATGGTTAGTAAGTCATTGATACTGTGGCCTAGAATGCATCAGGTTGTCTAGTAGAGCCATGTGGCATGAAGAGATTAAGATAGCCAAGACCCCAGTGAAATTCAGAGAACTCAAATATTTAACGAATGGATGAAAAAGGAAAGACTATAATTTATTTTTACAAAGAAATAGCAAAGCAATTGGAAAGAAACCAAAAGAACAGGTTGCCCCAAAAATTCTCCCTACTTGGCTTCCAAGAAAAACGTAATGATCAGTATGACAAATCCTACCCTGTTCTATGAGAGAGGAGGGACTCAGTGCCTCTTCTAGGATCACTGAATGAAACAAGGATTATGAATGATCCTTATATGGTCTTTCTTGCTTCCTCTTACATAAAATTGCTGAGATATTTTTCAAGGTCTTTTCTCCAGATAGTGGGCTCAGATCACAGTCTGGGGTTCAACCAAGAATATCAGAATGCTAACTAATATTGACCTACTGTCTGGCAGCTTTAGTTTCAATTATTCTTCTAATGGAAGGACCTTATTCTAAACACGATTAAAATGCCTTATACTCATTTTTCTAATCTTTCTCAGCTAGGGGACAAAATATGATTAAAAATTATGATCAATAAAGAAAGTGGTGACTGGGATCTTATACTCAATATTATATACAGTGAACAATAGACAAATATCAGTGTTATGTGATAAAAATCCCACTCTATTCCTTTTTAGATTTGTCTTTTCTAATTGTGAAGTCAGCCAAATTTATGGTGATATGAGTCTGGGAACAGTTAGAACAAATTTGTATCTATATCCATAAAGTTGATGTCAGATATCTATTGAGAGTGACAATATACAAAGGGTTCTGAACAGCATTATTAAAACAGGCCTAAAAATGTCCACCTGGAATATATGAGAAACTAATCAGCACATAAAATGAGGCCAATTTTTGTTTGATAATCACAGCCAAGAACATTTTTAAAAGCATAGATAATTTTGCATAGATATAAGTGGAAGACACTCACTTATCCTGAATAGGAATGACATAGTGTTATTTTTGGAAAAAATGTGCAAAAAGTCTAAAATCCAATTTAATGTTGTCCTATTATAATTAAAATATATATATATATTGACAAAAAATAGAAATATACAACCTTAAGCATCTATCATGCTCATGCAAAATTTAAAATTAATGACTATGATTCTGGGAACGATTTGAAATGAAACATAAGAAATGAAAAACTACACAGCATTGTTGCTTAATTTCTGCAGGGAACATACTGGTATATCAGAAGAACAGATTAGGATCGGCATGAATCTCCATCCTGTCTCAGATGCAGGTGTGAAGCCAGGTTTTCATTCGCCTGTTTCTTTCAGATTTGCAGAGGCCATGAGAGAGTTGCACTGATAAACGGTGTATAATTCTGTAATAACATCTTCCTAGCTCACAGAGCCAGGATTAAAATAAAATCAGCAGATGTGCCTTATCAGAGTTCATTTCTCAGTCTTGCAACACCCATCCAGGTAAACACTGCCTAGAACTCCATTGTTCTTTTATCCTATCTCATTGCACATTCTTTGGAAGTAACAGCCCAGGCCAGCTGTTCAAAGGTGCCAAGTAACATAGCTTCTAATTCCTAAAATTGTATTTTTTTTTGCCTTTTTTTGTTTTGTTTTGTTTTTGCTTATGATCTACATCAGGCAGAGGTCACCCTTTATGGCATTAAAAATCGGTAGAAATGATTGCCACTTGCTTACTATTTTAGTCTTGAAGAAGAAACTGTTCATAGATTATGTTCACATGAGCTTTTCTAAGTTTAGTGATTTGCACTTCATCCAGAAATATTCTTGTGAAACTGAACAAGCTTTCTCTTTTTGTTTTGTTTTGGTTTGCTTTGTTTTGGTTTGGTTTTGGGTTTTGGGACCACTCCAAGAGGAGCTCGAAGTTATTCTTGACTCTCCACTCAGAAGTTGTTCCTGGCAGTTTTCAGGGACCATATAGGATGTCGGGAATCAAACCTGGTTCGTGTGGTTCAGCCATGTGCAAGGCAAACACCCTACAGTTGGGCATTCACTTTGGCCTTCTGAAAGAACTTTCTAAAGCCACAAATATGCTCTCCTACAGTAAGGACATAGAACAGAATTTCCTATGTGTGTTCCCAATGGATGTTCATGGTTCTACCTTTTTTGTTTGGTTTTGTTTTGTTTTTTGGGGTTTTTTTTGGGGGGGCACACCCATTTGTTGCTCAGGGGTTACTCCTGGCTAAGCACTCAGAAATCGCCCCTGGCTTGGGAGGACCATATGGGATGCCGGGGAATCGAACCGTGTTCTTTCCTTGGCTAGTGCTTGCAAGGCAGACACCTTTACCTCTAGCGCCACCTTGCCGGTCCTGGTTCTACATTTTTGATAAAAATACCTTTCCAGTCTATAAAAAAGTGATTGCCACTAAGGTCTGTCTGACTGTAAATTTCATTGTGTAATAAATTTTAAAGCTAGACACAAATGACAATTATAAATAATAAAATATATATTTATATATTTATTTATATTTATTTGTAAATATAAATATATTTATATAAAAATATATTATATATTTATGTATAAATAAACATGAATATGTTTATATAAATATATTATGTATTTATATAAATGTATATAAATCATATATAAATATATTTATATATTATAAATAATAGCAATGTATTCTCTAGCCACAGGTGTGAAAGGTAGAAAACCTCTGTGGGACATCACGAAGTGCTTTGCCTTGCTTTCCATTTACCCTTACATAACTAAATTCCCAGAGTCACTAGACAAATATCACGAGCCTAAAATCTTCCCAGTGATTTCAGCCAAGTCATCAGCCTTTTCCTGGAAGCTTGAGAACATATCCATTACCCGGATGGGCTCCCATCTGGCTCCCACAATAACTGCAGAATTTCTGGTCCAAGGATAGGAAGGAGAGGAGGCAACTATGTGTTTGCAATGAATGTAAAAATGGGGTACACTAATCAGTCTCTTTGGATGCTGCCAAATAACAGTTTCTACATTTTAATTTCCCAGCAAGATGTTCGTATTTGGCTTATTTATGAGTTAGGTCTAGTTTTGTCTAGAATCACAGGTATTGTTACTGCTAAGCAAACTGAATTGAACCAAAAGAAAGATTTTCAATGGTGAGTGTATTTCAGGATTGAGAGCCTAACACTTTTTAAACGCCCCCAAAAATAGAGCCAGAGAATAGTATACAGGTAGACCCATTTGCTTCACACTTAGTTCAATCTCCAGGATCACTTAAGCGCATACAGAACTGAAGTTACATCTGGAAGTGATTCCTGAAATACAGAGCTAGGAGTAAATTCTTTTTTTTTTTTTTTGTGGGTTTTTTTTGAGGGGGTCACACCCGGCAGTGCTCAGGGGTTACTCCTGGCTCCATGCTCAGAAATTGCTCCTGGCAGGCAGGGGGGACCATATGGGGCACCGGGATTCGAACTGATGACCTTTTGCATGAAAGGCAAACGCCTTACCTCCATGCTATCTCCCGGGCCCCACTAGGAGTAAATTCTAAGCACCCCAGGTATGGTCTCAATATATACATCCACAACAAAATTGAAGGGGCTAAAATGATAAACTTAATATAATTTTCTTTCAAAGGAAAAATTCCATTTTGAATAGCCTCACAAATAGATCTGAAAACCAGCTAAGTTTGGGCTCTTAACCTGGTCTAATCATAGAGAATTGGTCTATAAATTAGCATTGTATCAAGGAAGTTAGAATATTTCCCTGTTGGAAGCAATACTGCCCCAAATGAACAGTTGAAAACCAAAAGATCAAAGCATTGTCTGATGTCAGTGCCTGAAAATTTTTTGGATGCCCTTTGTATACTTCAATAACAATCAAGTCTTGTCTTATGGCAGCACCTACCTGTTCAAGTGCACTTTATATACATTTTATATTCCATATCAGGAATTCGAGAAAGAGATTCTTTTGTGGAGTTTTAAAAGGTTTTATTTGTGAATAGTCCTTTGATTCAGATATCTCTGGACAATATCAAAGAATTGTCTACTTCTCACTAAAACCAGCTATTAGAGATTCCTGTATGTCATTTCCCTTTTACAACATGGGCAGACTGGCAGACCATAAAAATGCACATGGACTTTCTTCATGTGTCTTGTTGTATGACTAACTCAAGTCATTGTTGGCTGAAAGGTTATGAATACTTTGAATTATTGTTTTGTGCATATAGAACATGACTCTAACAGCATGACAATAAATAGACTCATTCTGAAGCTTTGGTTATTGGCTCCCAAGTGAAATTAAAATCATCACCTAGATTAATATTTAATGTATTTAATTTGGAGCAAAGTAATGTCTACAGGAGAGTTCTTTTAAAATATATATGTAAAATTATATATGTATAGTCATATATATGTGGTCTATGGTCAATGTCTTAAGCTGTTGGTAATTACTAAAACTTGGTATGTTTCATGAGTAAAAAGAAGGTTTTTGGAAATGAGAATCTACATTTGAGGTGATATGGAAGCAGCAGACCTGGAATAATGATACTTTTTAAACCCAAGATAGTTACTGTTGTTTCTCTTGTTTTTCTGGTTTAATATTTATGGAGGCCACAGCCAGAGATATTCACACCAGTGAATGCTTAGGACACACCAGTGGTGCTTAGGACATTTTTGTTTAATAAAAAATTATTAGAAATATTTATTTTATATCCATTGAATTAATAAGTTTTCTCAGTTTATTAACTAACATCACCAATAATTTATATCAGAGCTAACTCAAGTCATTGTGGACTCTTATCAGGTGACTACTTTTGATTTATTATTATTTTCTCTCATGCACCAAGACATGTGAAAAAGTATATTTCTCTATTATCTATTTTTGTAAATATGTGTGCATGAACTACAAAAATTATATTTTCTTTTCTCTTTTTTTTTTTGGTTTTTGGGCCACACCCGGTGATACTCAGGGGTTACTCCTGGCTATGCACTCAGAAGTTGCTCCTGGCTTGGGGGACCATATGGGAAACGGGGGATTGAACCATGGTCTGTCCTAGGCAAATGCAGGCAAGGCAGGCACCTTAACTCCAGTGCCACTGTCCGGCCCCAAAAATTATATTTTCTAAACATATCAATATGATTCTATTCCCCTTCATCACCCAGGACCACACATAGCCTCGAGGTGAATCAGAATGCTGAGCAAGAACGCATATAAAATGAGTTGGTAACAGCTTTGGAAGAACAACATAACATTGCTAAAGTCTTCAGAAACATTTAGTTGAAAGGAATAAGAGGATTTATAAAGAATAATAAATTTCCCTTATGAATATAGAATCAAAATTAATGAATAAGTCAGGAGTTTTTCTCCCTGTGGGATTTTCAAGTGAGACTTTCATGGGGCCCCTGATCAAACATAGCCAAAACACTCCGATTAGACTAGAAATGATGGTATAAAATCTTCAGGCTAGAAGGAAAATTAAAAGTGCTCTCTGATTTCTCACAGGCTATGCATGATGAGGAATGGAATAAAAACACCCTTCATGGCCCTCTCCAAGTTAAGCCTAGGGAAAGTTGATGCTCCTCGATGTGTGTTTGTTAAGTATGGTATGGTCCTTCATGAGGAGTGTCTTACTGGCAAACAAATGCATTAAACTTCTTCTGTTTCATAGATACTGAAAGAAAATTCCAGACTCCTGGGAAAGAGCTGAGGAACAATTTCTGAGTCACAGTAGCAGTAATAATTTGAGTTTTAGTATTTCTCATGCTGATTCTGCATGTCACAGTCCCACTGGGGAACACAATCAATTCAACTCTTTCGTGTTAGCAGCCAGCTTACTTGACACTATCTCTGTCTCTCCACTAAAGGGAAAAAGAATCACCACCCTCTGAGGTCATTCAGTATAGAAACAATCTTGAAATAATCATCCAACACAAAGGACTATTGGTATTTTATTTATAAGATGTCCAGAAATGTTGGAAAGTCATGAAGTATTATCATCCAACAAAGTGAAATGAAGCATTAGTTGGGTAATGTGGTGAAGGGCAGGAATCACTGCATTGATTCCAATCTCCAAATGACACAGTTGTATATGCTCTAAGCACCAGGTATGACACATGACCATTTCCACAGTGGGGTTAGAGGATGCATAAACAGTAAAAGCCAACTACAAAAGCCATCTAACAACCACTTATATCTTTGCACCCTGATGTCACTTTGAGAAGGAGTAGGGCAGAGAGAGGGGAGTAACTTTCCTATTAGAGAATTCTACTCTAAGTTGTACAGTTATTCAATGCTGAGCTCATCTGAGCAAAGTGGTCATAAATGGAAGAATGAACTGAGTGACCTTACCTGATATTTGCAGTAAATTCCATAACTGGACATACCCAGTATGCCATCAATCTAAACTGGGGTTCTTTGGTTACATGACATCAGCTAGACGTCCAGGGTAACTACTTCTTGCCCAATGAATGTATGGAGAAATTAAGTGAATAACAAGGAGCCCTTCCCCTGTCAGCTGATTTGTGGGTGAGAAGATATAGCTGGTCTGGGGTTTTGTTTCAGCAAGTTAATTTCAAGATTAGAAGAGGAATCTATAGAAAGTTTTAGGAAGAGAATAGAAATATTAACTGGAGGTTTTCCTACTACAGCATCTTCATTTCCCCTTATTTTTCTCAAGGCCCTACTAGATTGTTCTTTGTTCTGCTTTTGCTCTGGATGGTACATTATCCCTTCTTGAGAAAGTCCTGGTGAAATTAAACTAATCAAACCAACCTATCACTGACTGTTCCACTTGTTCTACTGCTTCAACTTGCTCAGCTGGTTCCATTTGCTTGTTGCTTCCATAAGTAAACAGCATTAAAATAGCATTCTAACTGTTCTCTAGCCCTTTGAGACCATTTGAAATTGGTAATCATTATGCTCAAGCTCTCAAAGATCTGGGCATGCAGTATTACAGGGAGTATATCAATTTTGATTCAATGTTTATGTGTTAAATATGTATTTCATAATTTAGGTTGCCACCATGACAGAATATTTTTATCCCACCATTAAACTTTCAAAGGATATTTTAGGAGATATATTAGTAATATTACTTTATACTGTGTTTTATGAACCAAGAATATTGAAGACCAGGAAAACAAAAGCACTGAAAGTAGGTCTTTGGAGAGTTTAGCTGAATTCATGGATGATTCCGAAAATAGGCAGAGGAAAGCTAGAATTTTTTCAACTACAATCATAACCTTTTGAAGTTAATGTCACAGAACACAAACATGTCCTTTCACAAAATGTGCTTTGGAGCCACTATAAGAGTCATAATCATAACTTTGCAGATTATTAATCTGATCACATTTTCTAGCTTCCACAAATTCCAATAACCAATTGTTTAATATTTTCCCTGCTCTTCTCTGACCTTTCTGAGAAATTTCCTGTTTTCTTAGCTGAAACTAATACCTCCAACTTTATAATGAATCTACTATTTCCAAATATTAGGGCTTCTAAATGTAGCCATCCTACTACACACATATGTCAATGTGATGTTGGAGTTGTGGAAAGATTCCTGGGATTGAAATCCAAAGACCTAAGGTAAAAGTCTGCTTCTCCCACTTTGAGATTTGAGACAAATGATAACTTCAAGAACACTTCTCATTGGTAAAAGTTAAGTGACCATTGAGCTCATGTTGAGTGCTATGACTTAAACTCATAGACTGAATCATGTAAAACTTAGTCATTTTATGTGAATAAAAATTTTGACCCAACTTCCCTGCATGAGAAAATAAAATTATTACTCAAAATGGACTGGAAGAATTTTTATACAAAATCAATGAATGACTGAAGAGGAACAGTAAAAAATATTGAGCAATTTGGAGATCAATGTAAAAAAATAAATAAAGCAAAGTTGTATGGCATTATAATAAAAAGAAGTTGGATCTTTTTCTAATTGCTTGAGAGAAAAACATAAGTGGAACGGAGGGAGGGAGAGAGGAAAGGAGGAGACAAAGCACAAACAGAAACTGGGGCTCTACAAGGTGAAACAGAGGGGTGTAGGGGACCATGTGACTTCATAACAGAAGGACATTCATTATGCAATGTTCATGTATTTATTGCCTAACATTCTGCATAATGCTTCTCCCATTGCTGTCCTAAATCCTCATTCATTCTGAAGCCACTAAAATGTCGAAGAGATAGGCCAAAGTCCATGTCTCGTACATCGAAGACCCCAGTTCAGTCCCTAGCCCCTTTTAACACCCAGATCACCAGATCACTACCAGGGTGGGTTTAATGATTCCCAGCACTGCATAAGTAAGTTCCCATTTAACTATCCTTACCAGATATTTGAGCATTGAAAGGCATGACATCCACTCCAAGCTTCCTGAACTTTGCCTTTAAAATAAATGAATAAAAACGGGACCTACTTGATAGCACAGTGGTTAGACATTTGCCTTATATGCAATCAGTCAAGGTTCAATCCCTAGCATCCCATATGGTACCCCAAAAATTACTATAAATAATTCTTGAGCACACAGCCAGGAGTAATCTCTGAGCATTGCCAAATGTGGGCCCCCAAACAAAAATATCAATGAATAAAAACTCCTACAAAATCTAATGAGCATATGATCTTTGGGATGATGACAGAATTTCAAAAGTGCTTTATGTTAGAGTTGGTATTATGAGAAAAAAAATGTGTACAACCTTGGGCAGAGAACAAACATGATTAGAAGTGATAGGAAAGAAAAAGTAATACTTTAACTGCCCCCCCTTCCCAACTTTTGGGCAAAACCTGGATTTCTCCTCTTTGTAAAATAAAAGAATCATTTTAATTAAATACAAAAGATAGTGCTCTTGAACATCCTGGCAGAAAACATCTAATTTACTGTCACATGAGAATAAAAAAACAGAAATATAAAAACAATCAATTATTTCTCCATTATTAGAAGTCTATAGCCCTCCAAATTCATATATGTAAATACCAGCATTTTTAGGTGTCCTTGCTTTACATAATGATTGCATATAAATAATTCCTTTTAAATGCCTCATTTTACTAAAGTGTGGACTTGTCTGACAAAGCAACAGAACATACACTTTTGAAATTTTTTTCCATATATTATGTTAAAGACTTAAAATGATGCATATTAATTCCTTTTTATTCTTCTCTATTTTTTATTTTGTTTTACAGAGTAATCACTTGTTTTCTTAAGTAACAAGGCTCTGTAATGTTATATGGGGACTCATTTATGCTTTCAGGAAGATTGTTGTCTGAGAAAGAAGTCCAATGACTATGTTCGGTAAGTCTTTGATTTACTTTTTTCTGACTGTTGCTATAGTAACTAAAGAAGATGAAGCAGGTTATAAAATCTCGAATGCTGCTTGGCAGGCCTTTCCTTAAATTTTATATTTGCAATAATTTGTAATCTAGTTTACCCTAGGAAATCTATGGATGGCCATATTAGGATTATGATGTCCTAGTATTTCTATTAACATGCCATCTACAGAAAAATTGCACAAGAGTTCACCAAAACTCATTTCCAAACATTTTATAACTGAAGAGAACAGTTGTTACTACAGAAGAAAAAGAAGGAAAACAAGAAGTTTAAACAAAGAAACTACTTCAGAAGTGTGCTTCTTCAGTTAGAAACCCAGGGAAAATCCTAATCTGAAAATGTGAAGTATTTTTCTGAACTAAGAACACAATGAGCCTGTGGCTGAAACTAAATGCATTGTGACTGCATCTGATAGACTCTCAAATCAAAAATATTGCTTCTTGCACCACGTATATATGTTCCTTGTTAAGCCTATTTTGTTTAACAGCAGTTACTTATATAGTTTAATTGTCTTATCTAGATTTATTGTTTTATTCAAAAAAGGAGATCAGTCAACCCATTGATACTCCTATCAAAACTGGTTTATATTTTATATTCTTTAAGTTTGTTTATATTGCTTAATTCTTCTACTCTAAATTTAAATTGCTATTTATATGGCAGTAGCAGAATATGTTAGCATTATTCCATTTTTGCTTTTTATATACATTTCTTGCAAATAAAATTGTATTTTAAATAATTGTATTGACTCCTCAGTGTCAAAAATGTTTTAAATCTTTATTATACATAATAAATAATAAATATTATACATAAGCCAGCTTATGTTAGACTCTGTAAGAATAAATAATTACTGTTATGATATCTCAGCCATCTTGGTCCTAAAACTAATATTGATCAATTGGCTAGTGAATTTGGAATAGTTTACAGCATTTGAATCCTACTAACTGGTACCAATGGATGGTCATGGCTAGGAGTGGAATACTGGTCATAATTTTTGGTGTTGTTTACTTTCCAATTCTTATTAGACTAATTTTCTCTACAGCAAGGGAGCTTAAAAACTGAGATTTGCAATTATACTTTAAAAAAAAGGAGGAAATGTCACGTCATAACAAGAAGAATTTTCTATATTTCTAAAAGGAGGACTGACAGAAGACTCACTAGAATGTCATATTCTTAGTGCGGATTGCTATTTCAAATGCTCCCAAGAAATATTTCACCAGAAGGCCCACTGGGAAGCCTCTCCCCTATGTGGATGGTTGGTCAATTACTTAGAGATTTTTTTGAAATTTGTGTTATGAAACTGATATTATGGTTCCATCACAATTATCTAATTGGCCTTTCTCCCTTCTGCTATAGTGTTGATTAAATTTTCCTTTACCTTGAACATCTCAGCACCAAATTAAAGACACTTGTAAACTGTTACCTCAGAATTTACATCAAAATGGGTTTGGCTAGGATGTAGATTTGGGCTGTTAAACTTTTACCAGAAATAGAATTATATCCTTTTGAGGCATGGTTCATCTCCTTCATGTCAACCTTTAAATAATGAAACCTCTCCCCTTTTAGAATAGAACTAAACCTCTACTTTACATCTGAGGCTAGCCTGCCAGGAACTGCTTGGAGAAGTTAAAATTAACCTTCTACTTTGTAATTCTGGACTCTTACTGAATATAGATATTATCATTTGGTCTGTGTATCCCCCTAGGCAAGTTAATTGTTTTACTGTTAATCTTTGCTTTGTGAACATTCTCATATCTGTGACTGGCAATTTACCTCATATATACCTACTCTGCACACATTAAAGGATAGATTGCACTATTTCTCCACACATATATTGTGAGTCCTCTCATTCTCTTCATATTTCGCTGCCCATGCATGCACTCTCCTCGAGAGAACTCAAAAAAAGTTCTTTAATGCAACCAGACCCCAAAGCTAGCCCGCACCACAATACTATAGATGAGCTTTTAAGAAGGAGGTTCTTGGGGCCTGGGAGATAGCATGGAGGTAAGGCGTTTGCCTTTCATGCAAAAGG
>PVKC010029725.1:0-15035 GCA_004027635.1 Crocidura indochinensis
TACCATGCTGAGTGAAATGAGTCAGAGGGAGAGAGAGAGAGACGTAGAATTGTCTCACTCATCTATGGGTTCTGAGAAAAATGTAAGTCATTTTTGCACCAATCCTCAGAGATAATGGGAGGAGGGCTGGAACTTCCAGCTCACTTCATGAAGCTCACCATAATTAGTGGTGAGTGCAGCTATAGAAATAACTACACAGCGAACTATCTTAATCATATTCACGAATCAGGGAACTGGAAAGCCTGTATGGAGTACAGGTGGGGGTGGGTTGGGAGGGAGGGATATTTGGGACATTGGTGGTGGGGAACTTGCACTGATGAAGGGGGTGTTAAAAAAAGTTAAAGAAAAAAATAAAATAAAAAAAGGAAAAAAAATAATAAGGCCTCCCAATTCTTACCACAGGCTGTGTTCTTCACACTGACTGTATAGAAAGAGGAGGTACAGTAAATGCACCCCATATACACCTCAACCCAGACCCTTGCCGGGTCTGTATTGGGAATTTAGGGGACAAAAAAAAAAGATTGTGAAGAATAAAGGGTTTTCAGGGCTCCATTTATCTGTGGGCCGCAGGAGGAAAAGTTGGGGTGATCCTTGAGTATAAAGTCAGTAGTAAGCCTTGAACATTTGGGGGTGTGACCCAAACAACTAAAACAAAGCAAAACAAAAAAAGATTCTTCTAAGGTAGGGCCACAAAATGTTGTAGGGAGGGCCACAAATTTGAGACCCCTGGTTAGAGTAAGTTAATCCTGCTGATTAACTGCATGATAAACTGCTATTTAAATTTCTTTCTGAGTTTTATTTTCTGCTATTATATCTTAGAACATAAGTTAAGTAGTTAATTAAAAAAGCTTAGCATACAGTCTGTTCAATGAAAGTATGATTATTACTGCTATAAGTCCTATTACTTGATACACAATGTACTATTATTCAATTACTTAAGAAAAAACCACATACACAAAAAATTTCATTTTCAGGTCAGTTGTTAGTGTAGAATAAATAAATAAATCTATAATTTCCTCTGTAGAGCATTGTAAACAAGGCTGAGTTCTAAAAACCCTTCTTTTCCTACACAAATTACATTGGTTGAAGAGAGAACATTAAGGACAATGCTATTAAGGATAATGGTAGAACTCTGGATAAGGCCAATATGTGATATAATTAAGAGTATTTAATAATATGTGATGCTAAATAGTCTTTCAATAATAAAAAGGCAATTTATTTTCTGATATATGTAAATCTGGTTTTGATGCAGATAATTTTCTATATATCAAGACTCAGTATGGAAATAATTGTCTAACCACCCAGCTGCTACAATGTTAAAAAATTAATTTTAATCTTAAATCAGAGATGTAATAGAGAAGAGGATGATTTAATATGCAATCTCATTATATTTGACAGGCTTATTTATAAATGATTTGTCCCACATTTTGACAAGCAGAGTTAATATGTTAATTAGCTTTTAAAAAGATGATGAAAGGAAGAGACTGACAAACTTTCATTCTTCACACTGTCTTGGGGTACACTGTAACTGATATCATATGCTACTACCAGATTTTTCCTCTCCCAAAGAAATGTGAGCATGACCAGCTCTTTATTTATTACTACCTTTATTTAGTGTTTATTATATTAAAATAAGTTCATACTTTATTAAAAATCAATCCCTTTAAATAACCCCAAGTGACCTTCTGTCTTAAAAAGCAAATGCATCTGTAAAGATATGAGTTTCTACACACAGGAAGACAAAGGTCTTTCAGAGAAATGGTCTCAACAACTAAAGCAGTGCTTCTCACAAGAAAGCCAGCTTCTTCCATGGAAACGCTTCTCTCCCTTACAGTGGTTCTCAGTATATGGTAAGTCTTAAGTCTTAAGGCTTAAAAGTTTAAAGATAATTTCAGATTCTTAGACTTCCAAAAGGTTACAAAATCATCAATTAAGAGAAGTTCTACATGAGACAAATGGCAATATGGTTCTTCTGCTTAAATGCACATTTGTGGGAAGAGACAAAAGGTATAGAAACATACTTTGCTTGGTGCATTATAAAAACTGTATGGCAGAATCACATATCAGGGCAGCACCAAAGACAGATCAGTAAATCCTAACACAGTCACTCTGATTTCCATCCCTTGCTGCCAATGCTAATGCATATGTGTCTTCATTAATATTTCTATTGCCTGTGGCTGTTTAAACACAAAATCAGAAGATGTTATACCATGAGGGATCGTTAGCTTTTAGTTACTATCCCACTGTCCCCTGGTTGGTAAACGAACTGGAAAAATAGCCTTAAACCAAAACCACCTGCCTCCCTGCCATTGTCCATGGGTTAATATTTGCAGTTCTCTTTGCAGCAGCTGAGCCATGACTCAATAACGGTCCCATTTGTTGGTTCTTGAAAGCCCATCATTGATGTCATTGATTATGCAAAAATCAGTGCCCTATGAACTCTCTAATGGAACAATTACATTTTACCTGACAGAGTATAACAACAAAATAGCTTTTAAAAAGTGGTTTGGAATGAAATCAGGTTCAAAATGATGGACATTCCACAAACATAACTCAGCTTTTAGAGATTGGAAATGTGAGTCAATCAGCATGGGAAACTGCTCAAACATTATACATTTCTTATCTGGTTTTGGTAGTGAATGATGCTGGCACACAGACAAAAGAGCACTTGGGGTCTACATTTTTCAAATCAGTTTTCCCATCCACTTCAATAATAGCTTTCTTATGCTTTTATTATATCTCCATTTAAAGCAAGTTGGCAGACAGCACCAAGCCTTTCTTCTTAAGAGAACACACACACACACAATGAAAAAAAAGGTGGATAAGACCCTGGAAAAGGCATGAATAGGAATAAAATACTATCCACAAGAAACACATATTAGCAAGCCAAAAATCAATATAGTTCTGTATAGTTTAAATTAATACTTTTAAAAATTTGGGAAATTTTAGCACTGGCACATAATAGAGCATCTTCTGTAGATTATAAGGATGAAGCCTTAACTGAACTGCCAAGCACTAAGACAAAATTGGCTCCAAGCCACTAATATCTTCAAATTATGTTGTTAGTGGTAGAGTCCTTAGCTGACCTCAAAGAAAGAAAACCTAGAATGTCTATGCAAAAAAAAAAAAAAAAACAAAAACCCGAGATACATATGAAAATGCTCCATAATTCAAGAAATTAAATTAACTGCATATCCAACTCTCAAACATAAAGTAGGAGGAGGAAGAGAATGAAAAAGTTAATCATTTATATCTTGATACAGTTTAAACTTTTGACCCTTATTTCCAAACCATTGTATTTCAAACCATTTTTCTTTCCTTACAATTTGTGATCAAATATCTATTTGACCAAATTTCTGCTTTGTCTTGTGGGAGAAATTTAATTGCAAGGTCAATAGCTCATAAAATAGACAGGAAGGAGAAAAATGGCCCAGCTTCTCAAAAATCTTGAAGAGATGCCAGTAGCTGAATTTTTCCAGGTAGACTTGACTGTGATGGGGCCCAGATCTTTGGACCCTTTGTATGATGGAGACAGATCTAGTCTCTTTCCTCACAAAGACCCAGAGCTTTACCCACCCATATCAGGTTCCCACCATGATGAGAAAAGAGGCCAGTTTCACGATTTCTGAAAGAAGCTGGAAGCTAATCATCTCAACTCCAAAGTGCCTGAAGTGAACAGAAGCATATACATCACCTCCAAACTACACAGGTCTATCCTGGATCAGCCACATGAAAGGCAAATGTCCTACCACTGTGCCACTGCTCCAGCCCTAAATGACTAAATTCTAAAATGTGTGAAGCAGTGTATAGGGTGTGTAGAGTGTGTAGAGCAGTGAAGCAAGTACCATAGCAGTAAGATAAAGAACACATGTCTAAATTTTATTGAGGCCATGTTGCTAAATTCTAAATATAGGGGAATATTCACTGGCATATAATTTTTGCTCCATAAGAACCATGTGCTACTGAATAATTTTGTTTGAACAAAATTGTGAGTCCAGAAAAGGGAACTTTTCTGTTAATAATAGATATTTTCAATAGTCACCATCGAGCCTTTGTTATATGCTAAAGATTGCTCTCATTTTATTATGATCATACCTGATGGGAAATTATAGAATTTTACCATAAATAACAATTATACATTAAAATGTGCCAGTTTGGTTTTTGTTGGTGGGGAGTGAACACTTGAGGTAAAGAAGACTTACTCTAGGTTTTATACTCAAGGGATCTAGAGGCACCAAGTTCTGTGAATTAATTGGACAAATGTAAGTTAAGCAAATTTATACTTATGCTATTTTTCTACCTCCTAAGATAAATTTCTTTTCAGTTGTGCTAACCCATCTTAGGAAATATATACTTTCCTGAAATCAAACCTAGGATTTTAAAAAATAATTAATTGTTCAATTTCATTCTGAATAAGTGGCAGTTCTTAGGAGTACACCTCAAATAAACGTGGTGCCACAGAGTCACATCACAATTTTCTGGCCTTTCTGTTGTGAATTTAAATCATTTCCCAGCTACTTTCAATCCACATTGTTCTTTACAGTTATATAGTTCTTTGCCATAAAATAAATTCATAAATTGAAACACTGAGGAAGAAAAGTCACTGCACTGATAGAAAAATGCCTCCACCCCTGTCCATCAAGAACCAATCCCAGGTACCATCTGCAAGTGAGTCACTGATTATGGAACATTCCTAATCACATTTCAAAAAATACCCAGCAGTATTGCCACACAGAGCCAAACACTCCGACTTTATTAATCTTCATTCAGATAGCTAGGATGTTTGTGTAGGCTTGACCCAGACCAAGCATTATAGATGGATTAGCTAAAGGAAAGCTTCCATTTCTCACCACATGTCAAGGCAGGTAGAATATTCTGTTGAGCCCAAGAGGACATCTGGAGGTCTATACCACAAGGTAACCACTTCATTGGAGTATGTGTGGCTAGGGACGGACTTTGCTCTTGCAAGACCTGTGGGTTACATGAAGCATAAAAAAGTTTAATGAAAATTAATAGAAAAAGAAAAATTAAATTTGAATGTTCACAATTTTAAAGGACAAATATAATATTTTACTAGGAGTATAAATGCATTGTAAAGTTAAGAAAAAACTTGGAAAAAGCATATTCTGGTCCATCAGTTTAAAATAAATACCAATGGTAAATTATTTATATTTTCTAATTAGGCATTTACTAGAATTCCAAGAGAGTAGGTAAAAAGATTCATAATATAATAGACATCAAACAGAGAATTGAACTCTAAACTATCCAAAGAATGTTTGAGAGAATGCTAGTTTTCAGAGATGGGAAAAAGAGAAAGTGTCCCAAGTTCAAAACACACTGAGAATGATGAAGGTTTACAAAATTAAATAGATTCATATTTTTAGATTTCTAAGTTCATTCATTTTTCAACTATGTATTGTTACTCTGGAGAAATATTCTTTAGAAATGTAACACTTTCATAAAGGATTTTTTCCAAGCATCTTAGGTTTCAGTCTTCTGAAAGTCAATAAATTCAGTGGGAAACGCTTATTAAAGAAGTTCATTTGAGTGGTCTGGCCTGGTCTGAGTCAGAACTCATAGCTGAGTGCCTGCTTTGAACTTAGGGGACTCGTGTTTCAAATTTTGTAACACTACCTCCCAAGCTTCCTTGGGAATGACTTCTAAGCAACAGCACCTGTGGCCCAAAAGCCAACAAAGAAAGCATATGAAAATTACCTAGGTAAATAATTGTAATAAAAATAGTTCGGGGCCCGGGAGATAGCATAGAGGTAAGGCATTTGCCTTTCATGCAAAAGGTCATCGGTTCGAATCCCGGTGCCCCATATGGTCCCCCGTGCCTGCCAGGAGCAATTTCTGGGCATGGAGCCAGGAATAACCCCTGAGCACTGCCGGGTGTGACCCAAAAACCAAAAAAAAAAAAAAATTTCAATAAAAGTAGTGCATGGATATAAGATAGCATACAATGATTTATGATATTTGATATAGAATATGAAAAAAACAAATTTAAAATTTTCCTTAATTAAAAATATTCACCAGTTGTTTAAAATGAGTATATACTATATACATATGAAATCATCAGTTGGAAGCCATTTTCTCTAGACTCCACAAAACCAAATCACAGGTTGAAGCTGAGCCCCGAATCTTAGCCCTTTCCTGCTGATTGCAAAAGATTTAAAGAGGACATATAAATTTCATTTGAATATTTCTTTTAGATACACTGCTTTAATAGGCAAAACCATTATCAAATATCTTCTTATATAGCAGCAACTTCCCTTATCCTTAGGATCCATTCACTGCAAAATACTAGTAGACAAGTCTCTAAGCAAAAGTTTCTGCGAACTGTTGATCTTGACACCTCTGCCCCACACATGCACTAGTAATACCTTCTGGCATTGTCCCATTATGTATAGGCACATTAAAATGGGAAAAATTACCAGATTCAAACAAATTCTTATCTAACAGAGAGATAGGAACACAATTTTTTTTATACTGCTGTGGGACCGTAAACCTTAAACACTTACTGACTTTGCCTAGACTCCAGTTGATTGGACATTGACCATTCATTTTTGAACCATGGATAGAACCTAAGAAAAGAAGCATGGTTTCCTACATCAGCAACAGGAACAAATTCTACCAAGGAACCCCTCACAACCACCATGGAACTGACTAACTTCAAAGACAGTTCTTATGTCACCCTGACAACCAGGCAACAGCAACAGTTTGTTTTTAAGGCAGGATTCTCTGCAATGCTAACTGATAGTGAGACAAAAACAGAAGTCACTACACAGCACCCGGACTTCGACATAGCTCCTACACAAAACCAGGATCTATAACTGCAGCTAGCTGACAGCAACAATTGCGATGGTGAAGAGCTGGCCACCAAGAATGGCTATGGAGTTGGACAACCTAGTATGCCCTATAAGCCCTGTGCCAAAATACCTCAGGGTAAGATCTCCCCATTTTTAAGTCAAAGGTCTGTCCTTTCGATTCCTTCCATATTTTGCTTGCTTATGCAAATGATATCTGCAACACACACACACACACACACACACACACCCACACACACACACACACACACTTTTTTAGTGCATCTCCCATCTCTAAAGAAAAAAGATAGGGAGAGTGTGCTAAACCTTCAGAATTTGTATTCATGACTTTATTGGTGATTCGATGATTTTCACAAATGTAACTGCTAATGAATACTCTCCCCTTATTTTTTCCATCATTTAATTTTTAAATTCTCTATTTTCTTTCTGTTTTAAAAATCTCACTTTTTGTCATCCTGAAACAAATGTATTATGATCAGTTATGTCAACAATGGAATTTATTTTCTTTTAATAAATTAAAATAAAGAAATCATCATTGCAGTATATTGTAACTCACTTCAATTAATAGTTTAAAATTTTATTTAATTAAAAACTTTTGATTTTCAAAATTATTGGTAGTTGAGTTTTAAGCACATAATATTTTAACTCCTAACACACTATTAGTGCCAACTCCCATAATCATACTTTGTTAATCCTCTGCCCTTGTCTGCTATCTTGGCAGGTACATTACAAACTATGGTGATTTCATCTTATGTCTCATGTTTTCAATATTGTTGAGTCTGTGCTTTAGATATATAGCTATATCACACTCCCACATCATATATATAAAGAAAGCCCCAAACCCTGTTCCCTCATACTATATTTTCTCATCTTCTTCTTTCCTGCATTGATTTCTTCTCTGCCCTCCTCTGTAGTCTCTGTAGTAAGTGTGATCTTGGCATCTCTTTATGACATCACATTTTCTCACCTAGTTATTCTATATACCAGAAATAATTTAAATAATCAATTTGTATTTGTCTTTCTTCTTCTAGCTTACTTCACTCACCATGATATCTTCCAGTTCCAACCAGGTTGCAGCAAATTACATGAAAATCATTATTTTTGTTTATTTATTTGGGGCCATATCCAGTGATGATCCTAGGTTACTTTTGGTTCTGCAGGCAGGAATTGCTCCTGGCAAGCTCAAGGGACCATATGAGATTCTGGGGATCAAATCCAGGCTGGCCACATACAAGGCCATAAGTCTACCATTTCTACTATCACTTTGGCCCCAGTAATAAAAATAATTTTTTTTTTGGATTTTGGCCCAAATCAGTGAAACTTAGGGGTTACTCCTGGCTATGTGCTCAGAAATCACTCCTGGCTTGGGGGACCATATGGGATGTCAGGGGATCAAACTGTATTCATCTTAGGTTAGCACATGCAAGGTAAGGCGCCCTACCACTTTGCATCACTGCTCTGGCCCCTAAAAATAATTTTTAATCTTATAAAAATACAAGATGCAAATTTTAAAGAAAATATCTCCCCATATGATAGTTTTCTGGATAATTATGTTCATTAATATAATCTGAAAAGAAATATAATGCATATTATAATCATTTTAATGTTCAGTTAATTCATAATAGTATTGATTAATATGTTATATATCCTGTTTATGTAATGATTATCTCCTCTTTTTTATTATACACACATTTTAAAACTTTGTAAGACAGGGTTAGGGAGATAGATCTAAGTGCTAGAGCATGTGCCTTCTGTGTAAAGCCTCAAATTTGGACCACATCACTACAAGCTCCTACTCTCCCTTTACCCCCAGTACTTATGAATCATACAGCACTAAATGACTGGGCCTGAGGCCAAAGCTGTTAGGACATCAGGCCAACCCAGCATCATTAAGGTGGCCTCAGAGACCCTAAACAATTCAATCAATGCCCCACCTCCCAAATTTATAGTACAGCTGTTGAGACAAAAAAAAATTCTAATCAGTTCAAATTCATTTGTGATCTAAAACATGTCAATGGAATTTCATAAATTGGTTGATGTTTACAAATGTGCCACCTTACAATGTACAGCCTTATAAACACACATACACATAAATGGTCTCAGACATTTTGCACATGGAATAAAATACCTATTTTATTCAAAATGTTATTTTGTCTGCAAGATTTTACCTATTTCAATTCAATTAAAAATAAATATTTTGGACAATATGGATGGTAAAATGTCTCCAGAATTAAGTAGTTTCATCAAAGTAATAACTTCCATTGGTTTCTCAAATAACTATGCTTCTCTACTGAGATCAAAGATCTAAGCAGAAGTCCTGACATATACTCTGACTTTTTCCATATGTTCTTGTCAAATGAAATGAGGAGATAAAAATACATCGAATTAATAAGCATCTGCACCACAAAAGAAATGGTGAGCAGAACAGACAAGATACAGACAGGGAGAAAATATTTTACCAACACTTATCTGGCAAAGTGTTAATAAAAAAGGATATATAAAACACTTGCCAAGCTTAACAAGAAAAAAATGCCCACAACCAATTCCATCAGAAAATGGGGAGAAGAGATGAATAAATATTTCCTCAAAGAAAACATGCAGATGTCCAATAAGTATATGATAAAATTATTTATATCACTAATACTAGGGAAATGCAAATTCAAGTAAGTGAGACTGGGACACAATGCCAAGAACAAAATAATCAGGATTGGAATGGATCTAGAAAAAAATGAAACATTCATCCACTGTTTTTGGGAATGTCAACTGAGGCAGTCGTTTTGGAAAATAATATAGACACTTCAAAAACCTAAAAACTGAGTTTTCAAGTGACCTAGCAATTCTATTTCTTGTTATCTACACCCAAGGACATGCAACTTCTATGAAGAAAAGTTATTTTCTCCCCTCTGTTCATTGCAGCACTACCAAGAACAGCTAAAAATCTGAAAACAACCCAAGTGTCCAAGAACAGATGAACAGATGACTATGTATATATATATATATATATATATATAGTCATCTGAGTATCAACCAAGTAATATTGTACTATATATATAGTACAATATTACTTGGTTAAGATAAATATAAAATAATGTAATTTGCTGTTACATGGATAGAATTAAAGTATATCATACTGAATAAAATCAGTCACTCTCTCTCTTTTGTGGGATATAAAGAAGCATAGTTTTAATTATGGCTAAAGGCAACAGAACCTGAGAAACTGTCTTCAGAAATGATGGGAGTGTATAGAAGAGAACAACAAGAGTGGGTCCCTATGATAATGTAGAGATTGTGCCTATAGGGTGAAAAGTGCACCATCACATGCATGAAACCTTACCATTATAAACTTTGTAAATCACAAATGAATAAATTTTAAAACAAAACCAAATCATAGTTGTTGGCCTTGAGATTCTTATGGAAGAACACTAGGTCAGAAGGATAGAAAGTAAATAAAATGCAATTTTTCATACAGGCAAATTGTAGAAAATAGATAATTCAACCTTTAAAAGAAGAGCAAAATCTCAAAAAACTATCTAGACATATACAAATAATAATGTAACATATATAAAAATATATAAATAAATAAATGTAATTTAAGATTAATTATGTCACTCTAAAGTTCAGAAAAAATTCTGGAAAACACACTAGAAGGATCTTATCAGCATTATTTACCTCAGAGCCATTCCCAACTGCTCAAACTGTGCACATTGCTAAATAAATTCCCATACTAGAGTGAAATGAGCTTTAGAAATTAAGTTTTCAATGTCTTAAAGACAGTTTTATTTCAAATGTTTTACCTGGAAATGTGTCAATCTGAATGACTAATATTATGCATGCATATATATATATTTTTTTTTGTTTGTTTGTTTGTTTGTTTGTGGGTCCACACCTGGTGATGTTCGGGTCTTACTCTGACTCCATTCAGAGATCAGTCCTGGTGGGACTCATTGACTGGATGTGGTATTGGGTAGCAAACACAGGTTGGATGCATGTACCTTACAAATGTACAATCTCTCTAATCGTAAATATTGTATTTAAACTAAAATTAAGCAAACTAAATATAAATAAATAAATAAATAAAACTCCTCCATCATCTCCCTTTAATGCAGCTTCGCTTCAAAATAAATTATATTTTTCTTGTGAAAATATCCTAAATATCTATTTTTTTTTAAATGTCTGAAATGCTTATTAAAATATTTTCATTCTGAAATAGATATTTCAGTTAAAATATAAATGAACTTCAAATTTTTTCAGGGAGGAATAGAATTATAAAAATAATGAACTTTAAGAAGGGAGGGATTAAGGAGGTAGGAAGGGATTGAAGTAGTAATATAAAAGTACATATTTAATAAATATTTTGTTAAGGCTACTGCTATGTGTTTATACAGTTTATGCATCAAAACAAGCTTACTCATGCAAAATTTATTACATCGCATCCTTCAGCTGAAGGAAGACTATAGGACAGGATTAATTAGCACAGCATGTGTGAAAGCTTTCCTTCTCTGCTCCTTGTCTGTTGCTATGGTTACACTACAGGAAGAATGCTACACTACCTTTCAAAAAGGAAGAAGTTCATGGGTTAGTATCAAAACTCCTTATATTAATGTTTGGTTTGAATTAAAAATAAAATAAAAGGTGAAATGCTAACTAGATGAGTACAAGTTACTTGCACACTGCTATTTTGGCTCAATGTGTATATAAAGAGATGCGCGTTGCTATGGGCACATAAAAAAGGCTTGTGTAATAATTCAAAGTATCCAATATTAAAGATTAACCAAACATAACCAAAGACTTTAGAATAAATCCTACTAGTTAAACACACTGTAAGGATTCAAAACTGGGCAGCCCAAAATGATCTCTCATTAATTTTTATATGTGGGGCTAAAAGATACACAATGTAGCAACAACCCTCCAAAGACAACTGAAGAACAGATCCACACAATTGAGGTGGGCTGAGAAAGGTTCTTTGGGGAAGTGGGGGAAGTACACTGGTGATAGGTGTGTATTGGATTTATGTGCATGAGAAACTATTATTATAGTATATATAAACTATATAAAAATAAATATATATTTATATATTATATATAGATATAAAACTATATTATAGTATAAGTAGCTCAATAAAAATTTAAATTTGTAAAAATAAAAGTAAAACAAAAATAAATTTGGGCAGCCCTAAACTAACTAGTGTAGCAGAATCTTAGATTTCCAGGTGAGTTGAGAACTAGGCTTGGTGCCGGGGCAATAGCACCGTGGTAGGGCATTTGCCTTGCATGCAGCCAACTCAGGAAAAATGGTGGTTTGAATCCCGGCATCCCATATGCACCCCCCCCCCAAGCCAGCCAGGAGCTATTACTGAGCACAGAGCCAGGAATAAACCCTAAGTGCCACTAGGTATGACCCAAATATGAGAGAGAGAAGGAGAGAGAGAGAGAGAGAGAGAGAGAGAGGAGAACAGAGAGAGAGAGAGAGCTAGTTGACTTTTCATCCAATAAAAGAATTCCTATTTTTCTAGAATTAAGTTCTAAAATCTGATAGAGATACAGAATAAATCCCAGACAATGCCTCCAATATTTTGCTCTACATAAACCAGTAACATCTAATGGAGACTTTTCAAATTTTATCTTGAAAGCTTTTGAGCTGTCCTATACATTGAAGGACATGGAAACTATTACACTGAGTGAAATGAGTCAGAGGGAGAGAGACAAACAGAATAGTCTCACTCATCGTGAAATTTAAGAAAATAAAAGATAGTATGGTAATAATACCCAAAACAATAGAAATGGGGTTTTAAAGGATCAGCTCATGATATGGAGCTTACTTACCACAAAGGGTGCTGAGTGTAGTTAGAGAAATAACTACACAACAACTATCATGATAATGACAATGAGTTAGAGAAATGGAATGCCTGAAATCCAACTACAAATATGTTTATAATCATGGTGTTTAAATAAAGTTATTAATTTAAAAATATATAACACAATTGGGGATCTTTCCCAAGCTGCCATTTAGTGGCTGGCTTTTTCTAGAGATACAATTGCCAATATCTAGAAACAGGGCTATACATTTAAATTTGTGTTTTCTCAAATGTCTATTCATGTATAGGAAAATTTCATGACATTTTTTGCGCCTTATAAGACGAAGTAAATATAGGTCCACAGTGTCTAATACAGGATGCTAGGCCAGTTTATGGATATGGCTCTTAAAAAGCGAATTTGTAATAGAATGGGAGGTCATAAAGAGAGCATGGATGAAGCAGACCCTGTAAGTTCTACACAAGATAGATCATAATTTCAGCATCCTGTTCTGATTCAAAAGGCTATATTCTTTTTATTTTTCATGAAGGGCTTTAAAAATAACCTTTTAAATTTTATTTAAATTAAAATATTTATTTAAGAACCATGATTACAAACTGTAGTTGGGTTTCAGTCATAAAAAGTACACTCCCTTTCACCAGTGCAACCTTACTACCACCAATGCATCTATTTCCTCCCTCATACCCTTCGTATCTTTAAACAGGCAATCTATTTCTCTCCATTATGATTATAGTTGTATTGTAGTTATTTTCTTAACTGTGTTCACCAATTTCTGTGGTAAGCATCATATCATGGGATGGTTCTTACAAACTTCATCTCTATCATCTCTGGGTATTACTACCAGACTTTCTTTTTTTCTTTTTTAATCCCACATATGAGTAAGATTATTCTGTGTTTATCTCTCTCCCTCTGATTCATTTCACTCAGCATAATAGTTTCCATGTCCATTCATGTATAGGAAAATTACATGACTTCATTTTTCTGACAGCTGCATAGTATTCTGCTGTGTATACGTACCACAGTTCCTTTAGACACTCATCTGTTGTTAGGCTCAAATACCTTGGAGCCAAATTAACTAAAGAAGTGAAGGAACTATACAAAGAAAACTACAAGACACTGATTCAAGATATAAAAGAGGACACAAGGAAATGAAGACACATACCTTGTTCATAGATTTGAAGTATTAATATAATTAAAATGGCAATACTCCCCAAAGCATTGGACAGTTTTATTGCAATTTCCCTAAGGCTATTCATGACATTCTTCAAAGAAGTGGACTAAACACTCCTGAAATTCATTTAGTATAATAAATGCCCAATAATAGCTAAAGCAACTCTTAGGAGAAAAAAGATAGGAGGCATCACTGTCCCCAACTTTAAATTGTATTACAAAGCAAGTCATTATAAAAGCATAATATTGGAATAAAGACAGATACTCAGATCAATTAAATAGGCTTGAGTATTCAGAGACTTTTACTCAGAAATACAAATAAATTAATATTTGATAAAGGTGCAAGAAGCTAAAAATGGAGAAAGGATAGCTTCTTTACAATGGTGTTGGGACACCTGGTCTGCCATATGCAAAAAAAGTTAACTCGGATCTCTATCTAACACCATGAACAAAGATCAAATCCAAATGAATGAAAGACCTTGAAATCAGACCCAGAACCTTAACATATATGGAAGAACATGTAGGTAAAAAAAAAAAAACACTTTATGACACTGTTACTAAAGGCATCTTCAAGGAGGAGATACCACTGTCCAATCAAGTAGAGGCAGAGATAAACAAATGGGAATAAATTAAGCTGAAAAGCTTCTGCACCTTGCAGGAAACAGTGACTAGGACAGAAAGGCTACCACAGAATGGGAAAAACTATTCATACAATATCCATCAGATAACTGGCTAATATCTAAGATATACAAGTTACTGACAGAACTTACCTTACCCCATCAGTGGCCGGCCGGTGGCGCTGGAGATAAGGTGCCTGCCTTGCCTGCGCTAACCTAGGACGGATCACTGTTTGATCCCCCAGTTCCCCATATGGTCCCCCGTGCCTGCCAGGAGCGACTTCTGAGCATCACCGGGTGTGCCCCCCCCCAAAAAAAAGAACTTACCCCATCAAAAAATGGGGAGAAGAAATGAGCAGACACTTCCTCAAAGAAGAAAGACAGATAGCCAAAAGGCACAAGAAAAATGCTCCACATTATTAATCATCAGGTAGATGCAAATCAAAACAACAATGAGGTACCATCTCATATTACAGATACTGGTATACATCACAAAGAACAAAATAATCAATGCTGGTCGGGAGGATGTGGGGAAAAAAGAACTCTCATTCACTGCTGGTAGGATGCCATCTTGTCTAGCTTTTCTGGAAAACTATATGAATGTTCCC